>JAMZAV010004974.1:0-99582 GCA_024449915.1 Sweltsa coloradensis
TTAAACAATCTAAACACAAACCCTTACTTCTTACACAAGCGGCGCATATGACCTACCGGTTGAAGCGCCTAGTTTCTCACGTCGTCTTTACCGATCCAATTACTGCATGGACCTTCCAAACGGAAGAGGTTTCAAAAGAAGTATGATTATATTTTCTGTTATGAGAATTTTTGTCTTCTGGCATTATGTATAACTGTTTTAGTCTTTAGCACACAGGTGTGTCACATTTTTATTCATCCTATTTTAGTAAAAAACTTGCAATGGTTTCGATGCTTGTCTTCATTCCCCCAACTCATGCTCCATTTAATTAGTGTAAGTAAATAAAATAAAACATAAATTGTATTAGCAGTCTACCCCTCCCGTTATAACTGATTTCAGTGGGGACAGAAAAAGCAACTCAGCCAACCCGTAGGCCCAGACGCAATCGACGAGTGAGCGATAACCACCAAAGATCGATATTTTTAATAGGAAATATAGCAAACAGTGGTATGGACAGTGCGAACACCCGCGAATCAACGCCAGAATCAACAAGGCCGATTCAGAACAACTCTGAATTTATTATGTGCTTCGTTGCTAGGACGGCTCAAAAGTCACCGTTTACAAACTCCTAAGACACGAACTGATGGACTTAAGTCCAAATCAGAAGGTAAAAAACTTCTGACTTTGGCGGGAATCGAACCCTGGACCTTCTGCATTGGAAGCAGATACGCTAACAACAAGACCAACGAGTTATTTTATTTATATTATTATTATTTAGATTTATAGTTATTGTTATTTTAGTTGGAAATGAAACAGAATAACCATGTTCACTTGAGAGGACTCGCTCATTGAGAGACGCGACGCGCGACATGGGCACCGGCCGCCTAACTGAGGTCACTTGTATTTGGAAGCGATGGATCCACCGTTCTCTCTATTAGGAGAATCTGTCAACATAATTTGACGTTTACCGCGTTGCACAAAGAGAGCATGGAAATACGTTGCTCTTTGAGAGGCTTTTAGCTGATGTAAAATCATACAAAGAATCAATCATTGTGACATCATTACTATCATTTATTTACATAAACTTAGAAAAGATTATAACCATAGGGAAGTGTCCCTAAGCTAGGGTAGGCCTAGGCCTTTATTTTGACCTGGGCCTAGGCCTACATCCAAATGACAAAATGAGTGTAGCCTAGGCTAGGCACAAGCACCGGTTATAAGCCCTAGACTATGGCATTCGAAGCCAATTTGGCTAGGCTTAGCTCTAGGCCGAGGATCTAGGTAGCCCTACAAGGCCCTAGCCCTAGCCCCTTGGCTAGGCTAGGCCTAGGGCCTAGGACCTAACCCTAGTGTAGTGACTAGGGCCTAGGGTAGGCTAACATGGTGATGACAGTCCGTTGTCGGCACGGCTGCCCTAGGGCCTAGGCCTACCTAGCACCTATGCTCTACAGGTCTAGCCTACGCTTACGTAAAAACGCCAAGCTCCCTGGCTAGGGCCTAGGCCCCTACCCTATGCCGACATAGTACTTACGTAGGCCCAGGCATCATATTACCCTATGTTTAATCCACAAAGGCCTAGGCCTAGCCCTACGCTACTTTTGACAGTCGCTTCGCGTTTTGACAAGTGTTTTGTAAGCATCTAGCGCGGAGGACCACTAGAGTGCACCACCTAACGGCAAGCTAATATTTGCGGGCGCGGGCGCAAAGTTTGAACAACAACGAAACTCAACTTGTCAGTAGCAACTCGAGCTGGTTTTCGATCTGTTTCTAGTACCAGCAGAACGGATTGTTTTTGACAATCGAAAACGAGTTGCAAATTCTACGTCGTCCAATTCGTCAAAGTAATTGCGTCGTTTCCTTTACTGTTCTTGGACGTCTTTCTGGTCTTTGAATGTGAAGTATATTAATTTTCTTCGTCGTCGTCTGCTGAAAACTCAACATCAGAAACAAATCCTGCCATTTATAAATAACACCTAGGTCCTAGGCCAAGACAAACTGATTTCTCGGAAAAAGACTCCTACCAAATATGAATCAGAATAACAATGGCTGCCTTATTTTATTCTCGAGTTCAGGCCGTGAACCGTGGGGTCGGCCCCGTGCAGTTGAACTCGAGTTCAGACCGCAGTGAACTCGAGATAAGCGGTGGTGGAAACGCGCGCTCTCGTTCAAAGAGCCTCGCGGAGTTTAAACTCGTGAGCTGAACTTGGTGGCAACCGGCCCTTCAGACCTACTTATCTCTAAAGTTTGATACAAGATTGACCACTGGTGTATACAGGAAACCGACACACACTGAGCAGTATGTGAGGGCTGATTCAACCACCCAGTCCACATTAAGAAAGGTGTAATGAGATGTTTGGCAGTCCGAGCGGCTTCGAATTGTTCATCAGATATCTTGTTGAACCAAGAACTTTCGTACCTAAATGATGCATTTGTGAAAAATGGTTATCCAAGTGAAGTGTTCAAGAAAGTGATGAAATCCGTTTTCAACAGCTGTTGTGTTGCAAAATAATAGTCAAGCTCCTATTCCACCACAAATTCTGAAAACAGTAGTTCTTGATTACTATCCGAATTTTTCCGAAAAAGTCAGACGTCTTCTATCTCCTTTTGGGATTCGTACTGTTTTTCAATCACCTACTACCCTTAGAAGTATATTAACAGTTACTAAACCCAGAACGAATCCCAATTGTCCAAGAATGCTGTTTACTCAATACCGTGTCAATGTGGTGCCGCGTACATTGGAGAGACAAAGAGACCTCTTGAGGTGAGGTTGAAGGAGCATAAGAACAACGTCACGCAGCATAAAGTATGTTCCTCTAGATTAGCTGAGCATGTTTATGAAAATCACCATTATGTGGATTGGAACAACTCATCCATTATCCTTCATGAAGCCATCCACATAAACGTAAACTTAAAGAGGCTGCATTGATGTCTGTTTATAATAATGTGATAACTGCACCTAGCATTGATTTTCCTGGAATTTGGAAAGTTTTTTTTGTAACTAATAAGCCATAATGTTTCTCCTTCTTGTTTGTTTTGTAAATTTTATAATTTCTTTTATGTTACAACAACAACTACAACCACATTTATTATATGATTCTTTGGTGATTGGTTAATTTGATTTGTTTAGTTGGCATTGTTTATTTTTTAAAAGCCCATTCTGTTGTGTTGTTTCAACTGTCCATTAAAACCTGATGAGGAGGTTGATTAACCTTTGAAATATCGTAATCTTTGTTTTATT
This sequence comes from Sweltsa coloradensis, assembly GCA_024449915.1. Classification (NCBI taxonomy): domain Eukaryota; kingdom Metazoa; phylum Arthropoda; class Insecta; order Plecoptera; family Chloroperlidae; genus Sweltsa; species Sweltsa coloradensis. The sequence continues at coordinate 3,218 of JAMZAV010004974.1, forward strand.
TTGAGTAGTGTATAGTCCAAAAACATCATGATCTTAAACCAGACCTACTCTAAAATTGTTTCACCTTTGTAATATTACTGGATACCATCCATAAGACGTATCCTGAGATCGACATTGCATCAGTGTTTGCCGTGCTACAAATTGAAGACATCTGTAACGCAGCAACTCATGGGAGAACTTCCAGCTCCTAGAATACAACCAGCTCGCCCTTTCTAAACACAGAGTCGATTACGCAGGACCCTTTTTCGTAAAACAAGGATCTAAACTTAGCAAGTTAAATTGAAGGCATACATCGCTATTTTTGTGTGTCTAGCTACAAAAGCCGTCCACATTGAATCAGTCAGTGATATGACTACCGAGGCATTCATTGCTGCTTTAAAACGATTCACATCACGGCGAAGTAAATGTTCAAACATTTATAGCGACAACGGATCAAACTTTGTTGGTGCCAATCACCAGCTTGTTTGACACTTAACAAGTTGTTAAAATCGAAGTTACATCAAGATACTCTGAAAAACCATAGCTCTGTCGATAATTGTAACTGGTTTTTTCATACCTCCTCGTTCTCCACACTTCGGAGGTTTATGGGAGGCTGCCGTTAAATCCTTGAAATACCATCTCAAGAGGGTAATTGGAATAACTCTCTCACGTGTGAACAAAGGGTAACTGTACTTACACAGATTGAAGCGTGCTTAAAGTCACGCCCACTTATTGCCCGTAACAAGGATCCGAATGATATATCTTATCTTAGTCCAGGTCATTTTCTAATCGGCGAGGCAATCACCGCTATACCAGAACCCAACTTTACTGACAACTCAATTCATACGTTGAATAGATGGAAGCAACTTCAACACTCCATGCAGCTCATCTGGAGGAAATGGTCAAGTGATTATCTACACTCTTTGCAACAAAGACAGAAGTGGTCTAGTTGTAGTCCAAATCTTCTAGAAGGCACAGTGGTCCTGGTGAAGGAAGACAACCTATCTCCTCTCCAGTGGCAGCTTGCTGTAATCACTGCTCTACATCATGGCGACGATGGAAAGGTTCGAGTGGTCACAATCAAGACTTCTTGAGGACATTACAAACGCCCAATAGTGAAATTGTGCCCACTTTCAACTTAAAATGTTTCAATGTTTCCTTTCTTAAAAAATATTCATTTTTTGAGCCCCAGTATGTTTATGCAACACTTGCACTGCCTTGTTGTTCACAGCCATCCTGGTACTATTTGTGCACTTTAACTTCATTGTTTATTGCTCACCGCCATCCTAATATTTTTGTATCAATTTCTTTGGTGTTGAAAAGGACGCTATGTTTCTTTTGTTTTTCAACAATGTTTATCATCAGACTGAAATTACTTACTGCATCGGCCATTCGTATGGTCTAGTGTTATTCTCTGTTAACTTTCGATAAGTTATTAATAAATACAGTGTTTTTACTTGTGATTTGCCATTCAAAGTGTGTGTTATTGTGTCCGTGGATCGCTGAACCAGGGCCTTCATTTACAGTCCACTCATTTGTTATCTTTAACATGGTCCTCCATTCACTCCAGAGTTTCATTTTCATCTTCATGTATCACCCATTCATCTCTTGCCCCAACAGTAGTAGCAGTAGTAGTAGCTAACATCCTTAAAGTGATTTTTTAGCATGTTTTCAATGCATTTTTTCACCAAGAAGGAATGGTCGTACCCCAATAAAATTTGGCATGTGTTGTCAGGTACCTAAATCCCCTAGATTGTGATAGTTTTCAAATTCACATCACGTTTCATGACGGCTGGGTAACACCTCGAAAACACCCCAACTCTGCTTGCTGTATAAGGTGCTTGAGTGTGTAGCGCGCCACGGCTTGGCTGCGGCGCCCTAACGCGCACATTGATATGGTTCGTACTGTACATTACAGGTGTTCTGTTGATGTCATATTTTGAACCAACTCCACAGCCACCATAATTTTGTTGTTCAAATTCTAAAGAGTAAGTCTTTTTACACTTGGGTTTATTGTTGATAATTGGAAGTATGGTCTTCAATCTCGCTTCGTATGCTTACTGGGTCTCGTAGTCGGACTCAGTTTGGCTGTGTCAGCTTCGTCTGATAACGCTGACGGTTGGCGGTGTCAGCAGGCTGCGATGGGGTGACGGCCGGCGCTGTCACGTCTATAAAATGTCACAAGAGCCGATGACGACACCGTGGCATGGCGAGCAAACGCCGCCATTAAATAAGGCATTAGCCACTAATACTGCGGACCCACACACCTTATAATATTAAACCTTAATTGCACCACATGGAGTAGGGATTTGGTAACGAACAATTTTATATTTGCAGCCAATACTTACTGCTGGCCAGCTTTCTAGCCATTGGTTATGTACAAGGGTTGCCTTAGTTTCACAGCATCCAACCAGAGGATTGTTCTTATCTTGTGTATCAGCTTGACGGCCTTGATGAGAATGTGACTTTCTTTAACTTGCTTACCAACCAGATTTACTCATTTGCAAGCCGACCTCTGATTAAAAGTTCATCTCACAAAATAGTGTTGCTTGACAAATATTGGTGAAGTTTGTTATCGATTCTATGCCTAAGAACCAATTTGAACTGCAAAACGTGTCAAAATAAAGGTGACTTGTATTGGGTAAATCTGTTTCAACGTTGTTTGATTTACAATGTTAAATATATTTTTGGCTTTCCCTCAAGTTTCTCTCTGATGATAACATGTCAAACTTTTAGAACTTCTACTATATTATTCTCTCTAGACATGGTAGCAGTGTGATTGATTATATAAAAATCATTGATTTTAACATCTTCATATTAATCATACACATTTCTTTCATTTATTTATTGTTTAGCTATTACTATATAGTAATCATTTTATTTTGTTGTACACTTAAAAAACAATCTCACACACAATCAAAACACACTATTAACTTATCTAATCAACTTTCATCATCACAGGCGGCGCAATATTACCTACCCAGTTGATGCGCCCTTGTTTCTCACGTCGTCGTGTTCTCCTATCCACATAATTTGGTAGCCAGCGGGTTTAGCCGAGCTCGGTGAACCGGTTCCCACTCGAACACCGAAGTAAAGCAGGATCGGGCGTGGTCATGGGTAGAGTGGGTGACCGCTCTTCCTAGAAACTTACGTATACCACTGGTTAGAGCAGATGAAGGGTTCGAATGCTAGTGTAACGGCTTCGTTCTCCTCGACGTCTGCTCGGCAGTCCGGGTTAGTGGAGGAACCTACATGACTGTCAAAGTTACACCGTCCTTTCGGATGATGGGACGTTAAGCCGTTGGTCCCCTTGGTATACTTTTCAAAAGAAGCAAGCTACGTGCCGGTACCGGGTTTTCCCCTCTTCCCGTCTGTTCATATTTCATCCTCATCTATCACCACTCATCGTCTCGAATGGGCAAAGTGCATTAATATGAGATTTTTAGCAATATCCAATCAATTAAATAAATAAATATATAAATTTTATTTAGAGTCTACCCACTCAGTTATATAACTGATTTTCAGTGGGGGACTTTAAATCAAAGCGACCAAGCCAACCCTGCAGGCCCCGACGCAATCGACGAGTGAGCGATAACCAACCAAAGATCAATATTTTTAATAGGAAATATAGCAATCAGTGGTATGGACAGTGCGAACACCCGCGAATCAACGCCAGAATCAACAAGGCCGATTTAGAACAACTCTGAAATTTATTATGTGCTTCGTTGCTAGGACGGCTCCAAAGTCACCATTTACAAACCTAAGACAAGAACTGATGGACGTAAGTCCAAATCAGAAGTTAAATAACTTCTGACTTTAGCGGGAATCGAACCCTGGACCTTCTGCATTGGAAGCAGATACGCTAACAACAAGACCAACGAGCCACACATTATTACTCCCCCAACCTCTGGCAATCAATATCGGATACACCTCCCTTTTCCCTTCACAACCTCCCCTTATCCCAATCCCCGTCTAGGCCCGGGGTAGAATTGCCCCAGAGCATGGCTCTGCTAATCGTAAAAGGCGATTTAAGAGAAAAATTCCACCTCGCAAACATCAGCTAGTTTGAAGGGTAGTATTTTACTCCACGAAAATAGAGGCGAGCTCTGGCAATCGTCGTCGGGGACCTTGCCCCCTTCCCTTGACGACCCCCCGGCGACGACGACAATGACACAACGAACGATGACAAAGACGATGACGACCGCGACGTGAGAAACCCCCCTTCCTCCCCTTACCCGAGGCTGGTTCTGACCAGCATGGGCCCCTCCTCCCCCCCCCTTAGGCTAAAGTGGTCCCCATTAGCCCCTAGGGTTTGACGCGCCCTTAAAAAAACAAAAAAAAATCTTTTATCTTTTCCCGTTCGCAAATCAACCAAAATTTTTCCTAAATCCCTTTGGGGCCCCGGGGTAGAATTGGCCCAGAGCATGGCTTTGTTATCGTAAAAGGCGTTTCAAGAAAAAAAGTCCACCTCGAAAATCAACTAGTATAACGGGGAATATATAACTCCTCGAACCTAGAGGCGACCCTTTGGAATCGTGTCGGGGACTTGCCCCTTCCCTTAGACCCCCCGGCGACGCACAATGACACAACGAACGTGACAAAGACGATAAACCCGCGACGTGAAAAAAACCCCCTTCCTCCCCTTCCCCGTGGTGGTTTGACCAGCATGGGCCCCTCTCCCCCCCCCCCCCCCCTTGCTAGAGTGGGCTTTATGACCTAACGGTTGACGGCCTTTAATCCAAATAAACAAATAAACCTAAAACACAAAACCTTTTTAAAAAAATTCGTTTTTTAAAAAAAAATTCCCTGCGGCGCAATTGTGGGCATGATATGAGACTTAAATCCCCGTTATTTGGTTCACAATCATAGTGATGTACCCATCATTGATAACGGGACAAAAATATCAAAAACATTTTTTCATGTTTAATTCAAATACATCATTTTTTTGCTATATTAGCCTTCTGTTTTATCCCATTTTTTTTTTGCTTTTACAAACTTTGAAGGCAGGCTTGCAACGTACAAGGCGTTAGGAGAAAAAGTCCCCCTCGCAAAATCAGCTAGTATGAAGAGTAGTATTTAACTCACCGAAATTTAGGCGAGCTCTGGATTGTGTCTGGGACAGTTTCCCCCTTTTCCCTTGACGACCACCCCGACGACGACAAACATTTACAGCACAAACAATGACAAAGACGATGACTCCCGGGGAAACGTTAGATCCCCCCTTCCTCCCCTTACCCGTGGCTGGTTCTGACCAGCAGGGGGCCTTTCCTCTCTCAATCTCCTAGGCTAGAGAGGCGTGTAATAACCTAACGGTTGACGTTTTCCCCAATCCGAACGATTCCAACGTAGAAAAATCATACGTTTCAAACAAACTCATTTTCATCAACAAAACAATATCACATGCGGTCGCAATATGGCTATACCTTAACAAAGACGATGACGAGCGTGATGCGATCCCCTCACTCTTTTCATCAAAATGTACACGTCGACAAATAAAAACGCCTTTTCATATTAATTTTACAATAATAACTTATGATTGAAAATAATTTTTTTTAAAAAGATATAACTAAAACAATAACAACCGTTTTATCATATTTCATTATGTCATTTAATAAGTAAGAAAACTGATATGTGCCAGGCCGTGCATTATAAATCCTCCCTGTTGAAGTACCCTAGTTTCTCACGTCGTGGAAAAAAAAATAAAAATAAAATTGTTTTTAGAGTCTACCCACTAGGGTAGAGTGAAAATATCAAATTTCAGATTAGGGAATGGAATACCCGGGGAAAAGTTTGTGGAGGACCTCCATAATGAACAGAAAAAAATATCTGTCATCTGGCTTAACGTTTTGAGGTCCCCCAAGAATTTTCAAAATTTCAAAATTCTCAAAAATTCCACTTTTCATATGATGCGCGATAATTTTTTTGTGTGGTTCAATTTCATTAGGGTAGGTAAAAAATGTTGATAAAATACGTCTTGATGCATTGTGCGGATTTTCCTTTACCCCCCTTTTATTTTAAAGTGCCACAAGTATATCGCATTTTGAACATCAAACTTACATTTTGGGATAAATGGAACTAACACCGTTATTTGTTATTTGCTTGCATGTATGTATTCTTTTCACTTTCACCTCTTAAAAAGTAAGAGAACAAAACGGAGTTTAAAATTAGCCCCCCCCCCTCCCCCCAACTGCTTTAGGGGCATAAAATATAGGCCTATGCCTTCGACGCACTAAATTCTGCCTAAATTGTTTTCAACCAAATATTGTAATAGTGACTATAATGTTCCCTATAAAGACGAACTTATGTCAATAACTCACATATTATTGTGACTTTCAGAATTTTTTTTTAAACGTAGGTCAAGATGAACAAAACCCCGGATTTCAAAATCTAAAGACTAAATAATAAACGTATGAAAGTGTTGTAATCAGAATTTAAAACGGTAATTCATAAATGCTTTTACAACACATTCGTGCCTACCATGATCTTGATGAAGCCTTTAAATACATGAAAGGTAACAAAAAATTAACAAGAAAATGTTTGTTATGAAAGGAGATCAAAATACTCAATTAATATTATGGCAAATAAAAAAAGTTAAATGCTTTGAAAACTGCGCTGTATTCCGAAGCAAGTGGAATTTCTAAATACAATGAACAAATTAATGTTGAATATTTGGTCAGTATTTTGGTCAGTATAAATTAATAAAACCGAGAAAGTCAGGAAAATGGAAGAGATAAAGGCAAGAGGAAAGTCCCTTGTCATTTCCCAGCTTTTTTACACGCATCAGCCTTCTTTAATGGCCTTAATCCCGCCTGGGAAAATAATGACGATTATCTATCTATCTATCTATCTATCTATCTATCTATCTACTATCTATCTATCTATCTATCTATCTATCTATCTATCTATCTATCTTTCTATCTATCTATCTATCTATCTATCTATCTATCTATCTATCTATCTATCTATCTATCTATCTATCTATCTATCTATCTACATCTATCTATCTATCTATCTATCTATCTATGTTTCAAACGAGCATACTCCATCCGAAGACGGGGTCAGGGACAACAGGAGATCCAGAACCTGCTTTCTCTATCAAATCAAGAACCTCTGTTCTGAAAAATTGGACCACCTACAAAATGAGGTGACATGATCCGACCAGCAATATTTTAGGCTAAGGAACGGAAAAATTTGGTCCGGATTTAGCAAACAGGACCATGTACAAATGAATATGATTCTTTGACAGCAGATAACAGAAAGGCGAATTCGATAATCGTCGTATCTATGAAGTAAAATTTCTTTTCAAAAATCCCATCACAGGAACGGGGGAATTCCCATTAATCCTGATGTCATCTTCGGGCTTGAGACTACACTTAACTTTTGATGGCAAAGCTTGAAAGGGTCACTAAAGCCAGTTTGAGAGCCAAATTTTCTATTAAGTGCTTGAAGGAAATAATGGAAGGCGGTTCCAAAAAAGAGACAAGGTTTAACTTTCCATTTCACACGCAGGCAGTGTTTAACGTTGAATCAAACTAGTGACAGAGTCATTCCAAGTTGTCTGCGATCATAACACGCTTGATGGTATCAAAACAGGAATACTTCTATCCATTGCATGCCTTCATTTCAAAAATAGTTGAATATTCACTTCATCTTGCTGATTTAACACTGCACTTTATTTTAAACATGCAAAATTTTGCAAATAATAACTTGTATTTTCCATTATTCGGGGACTCTCTCCTTACCATTGTCGACCTTCCGACGACGACGACCATGACAACAGGAACGACGACAAAGACGATGACAACCATGATGCTAGAACTTTCCTTCATATCTTTACCCGTAGCTGGTTCTCCGGGCATATTTTCCTGTCCATACCCCCTATGCTGGAGAGGCGTTTTATGACCCACGGTTGACGCGCCCTTACCCCAAAAATAAACTTAAATTTAAATCGAAAGTAATCATTTTACCCTTAAACATAACTTTAAGAAGTGATTTAGTCACAACATTTAGAAATTTCCTGATATTACAAAAAATCTGCATAACATATGTTCAATGTTAATTTGTTCGAAGGTGTGTAGCCACTGGGGCACCTCAAAATTCTAGTGTAGAGTGACCAAAATTTTCAAAGTTTTAAATTAAGTTTTCGTAAACAGTGTTACAACTATTTTAACTCAATAACTCAATAACTCAATTTTTTTTAAATATCAAAAAATGGTCAAAAATGTATAAATTTGAGAATGTTTCAGGCTTCTGGGGCACTAATCCTGTCAAATTAGAATTGTTGGAGGAAAAATTGCGATGTCGCTGAATTTTTGCAGAGACCCTTTTTCAAAGGATTTTTATCAACATACTAAAACTCCCCTACAATCGGACTGGAGCTTCGGCCGTTATATTGGAAAATGTTGGACAAAAAGTGTTTGTTGTTGAATATCTCCAAATTGGTTTTAGATAGACAAAATGTCGCATCAGCAAAAATATTCCCCATTTAATTCCCTTCAAAACGTACAAAACAGGTGTCGTCTATAGTTTTGGTAGGGGCAAAGGTTACGTCACAAAACCGTGGTTATATGTTGCTTATTGGAGTACCACTTATTTCCAAATTTTCACGCCAGCATCAAACAATGCCCGGTAATCCGTAAGAAATCGATTTAAATACAAAAGGACTTTTTTACGGGGTTCATGAAAGCTTCCATTAGTATTTTAAAAAATCAGGTCTGCGAAATCGAATTTTGCATTTACCGGAGTTTGGGTTTTTTTCCGTTGTGGCATTTCCTCAAAAATGCCATATTTTTTCTGTCCAATATTAAGCACTAAATAGGCATTGGACGAAAAATTCTTTCTACGCACCTTGAAATGACTTAAATAATGATCCGATTACAAACCAAAGTTTAAATCCAATATGGCTGATAATTCCTAATATTCACAAAATGAATACTGTTTTCATGCTGTTTTTTTACACTCTTTTTGTTTCATAAATTCACTTTGATGTTGTGGATATTAGGAATTAGCAGCCTATTGGATTTAAACTTTGGTTGTAATCGGATCTTTATTTGAGTCATTTTAATGTGCGTAGGAAGAATTTTTCCTCCAATGCTATTTAGTGCTTAATAAGGACAGTCAAAAAAGGCATTTTTGAGGAAAAGCCAACATGGAAAAACCCAAAAATTTCTGTAAATGCAAAATTCGATTTCGCAGACCTGATTTTTTAAATATGATGGAAGCTTTTATGAACCCCGTACAAAAGTCCTTTTGTATTTTAACGATTTCTTAGGATTTACCGGCATTGTTTGATGCTGGCGTGAAAATTTGGAAATAAGCTGGTACTCCAATAAGCAACATATTAAAAACCACGATTTTGTGACGTAACCTTTGCCCCTACCAATACTAAGATGGCACTGTTTTGTAGGGAATTAAATGGGAATATTTTTGCCATGAGATATTTTATCTATCTCAAAACCAATTTGGAGATATTCGATAACAAACACCTTTTGGCCGCCATTTTCTAATATGGCGGCCGAAGCTCCAGTCCGATTGTAGGGGAGTTTTAGTATGTTGATAAGTATCCTTTAAGAAAGGTCTCTGCAAAAATTCAGCGACATCGCAATTTTTCCTCCAAACGCAATATACGATCTTATTTGACAGGATTACACCTTGTGGCGATCAGACCCTGTCGTTGCCCGGATTGGAACCGATCTCCCAAATTTACATAGTATTTTTATCTAGCTCAAGTCCTTGAACACAAAAACCCCTTAATTAAAAGTTAGAAAAATCATTTAATATTTAGATGATTTGTAATTAAACAACAATTATATTATTTCACCTTTCTCAGGTCTACTCTACCTACCTCTGCTGGCGTCACCTTTGGGTCTCCGTCCCCGTCTGCGTTCACTTTCAGTAAATATTATGCATATGGTTTAGTGACGTAAGGAGGGCGTGACTAGGTTTACTACTACTACACATATGTAGGCATTTTAACGTTTCACAATATCTGGTTCACTATTGACGATTACTATGGCGATACACTGGTTTTACATCCTACCTAAGAGCTCGTTAATTTGAATAATGGCGACAGACTAATACAGCACTACTACAAGTTGACAGAATTATATAGTGGTTTAATGAAAACTGTCATAAGACAGGTACTTAGCCGTTGTTGAAGTCGTTGACGTAATCCTTATGTATTGGTGTAATGTTATTGACGTTGATAACGTAGCACTATTTGGGGGAATTCTTGGGGATCTTGACGTGGGTACGAGGTAAATGTATCACTGGTGATCGGCCCCGTATGGGTTACAGTTCACATACACTCCGCTAATTACTGTCTTTGTTTCTTGAAGAGACGGTCGGCGCTTGAATGTAGTCCTTTTAAATGAGGTAATTGTAATCAATAAGAGTTAATGATTGTTCCTTGCGTACGGTGATTGTCTTTGATGATAAATGTTTTTAGATAAACTTCACGTTGATATTATGGTCAGTAGACACATACAAAAATACAAAATGTTCGTAGATGAACCTCACGTAGATATTATGGTCAGTAGACACATACAAAAATACAAAATGTTCGTAGATGAACCTCAATTCCAATGAAAATAAACACACACTTTTGATTATTATGCCTTATTGAACTTCCTATATCCGCTCACACTGATCCTATTCACACGACAACTCTAATCTTCCTAACATGAGTACTATGTCCCGTACCATAGGCACTCATCTAAACGCACTTTACCGAATCATATCTCCTAGGCACAGGTGAGTTGCCTCCATCTTCACAACTTGATCCACACGCCCTATAGGCCACCACACGACCAACACGTCCACTCTGGGACCTCAAGAAAACACCACACACCACTACCACCGTCTTTTTACCACTGTCCCTTGTTTCCCACATTTCCCTGCAGAACTTGCGTAGAAACAACCCCCACTCCATCGAAGTCTCTAGTTTACTAGGAACTGACCAATTATATGGTTGAAGCAACCTCAACTTGAGACTGGTTTTCTTATGGAAAGACCCCTGGACATACGCCCTATGGGTGAGCCTCCAGTTAACTCGCCCCTACCTTAGGACTGGATTTCTTCTTTTACAACCACGCAGTTCCATACTCGGAACTCCCGATAACATCGCCAATTATCTCTGTGTTCGCTCTTGCGGGATGATCTGGCGCGACCTACTGTCGGTGAACCTGCGTCCCTCGCGACACCCCCATACTACAACCCAGACGGATGTCTATCGTCGACTTACTTTCCTTTCATAGGACCTTGTTGACATCAATTATCTTTATCTGAACTGCGTAGCCTTGCAGGTGTTTCCATTTAAACCGGCCTCGAGATGCTTTCGACTACCTTGAAATCAGCCTAGAATTTAGAGATGCTTCTCCAGCTCGCATCTAGTCTTATAACACATCAATATTAATCACAATTAATATTGATTTAAAATCGAAAATTCCACTGATTAGTTAATTAGTCATTAAGAATTTATTCACACTAATTATAATGGCCATATCGTAATGGTTTGTATGCAAAGTGGCTAATGTCTAACGGTCAGTATGCAAAGTGGTCAATGTCTAATTGGTCAGTATGCAAAGTGGTTCATGTCTAAACGGTCAGTATGCAAAGTGGTTAATGTCTAATTGGTCAGTATGCTAAACTACTTGCAGTTGACATGCAAAGCAGCTCCTAAACTGTTGATATGCAAATATAAATGAATAAAAAAAATGAGAAGGAGGTAGGCCACCCCTATCGCGAAAACCCTTTAATTTTTAAAATTTAGAAAAATCCAAATTTTTTCACACAGTTATAGTTGAGTACCATACCAGCTTTTCGCAACTTTTCCCGTTTCAAAAATAAATTTAATTTTGTTTTGCTGTATAGTTCACTCCACCCTACTACCCACACAGTTATGTAACTGATTTTCAAGTGGGGGACAGTAAATCAAAGCGACCATAGCCCCGACGCAATCGACTCACTTTGTCATTTTTGTTTGGAAATTATCTAATTGTTCACAAAAAATCTTTTAAAAACTCGGGACACATGTGACACGCCCTCTTCAGGATGTGTTTTACGTCTCATTTGGTACTAGATTTTCATCTGTATTTGGGCCGGGGTTTGAACTGATTTGGACCAGAGCATGGCTTAACTTAGTCTTTTAATAGTGTTCTGGATATCGTTGCGCCTTCATTCCTCATGAAGGCCTACGCTATTACGATTAAAAATTTGAAAATAAAATAAAGGCATATTGTCAGTCACTAAAAATGCATTCGAATAACATTCCTTAATTTGGGGTCCAGAAATTTCCTGTTATTCTATGCCTTGGGACCCCTTAAAAAAATATTGGCTACGATTTGATATTTGTAAGTATCATTATATTATTAATGCTGGAATGCCTTATAGTTTATTTCAATTCAATATAATTTGGGCCCAGAGAAAGGCTTTGCTAATAGTAAAAGCGATTCAAGAGAATAAGTCCACCTCGCAAACATCAGCTAGTGCCCGGGGGGGATATTTTTTTCCCGAAACTAGTGGCGAGCTCGACAATCGTAGTCGGGACCCCACCCCTTCCCTTGATGACCCCCCCGACGACGACGACCATGGTAACACAAAAGATGACTAAGACGATGACGACCGCAATGTGAGAATCCCCTCTTTCCTTCCTCTACCCGTGGCTGGTTCTGTCCAGCCATGGGACTTTCCAATGCGTCCTCCTGTACTTTAAAACTATGCTCTTTGAGTTGCTTTACCAATATAACTAGGAAAACGCATAAGTCCCGCCGCATTGATGGATGAGCTTTTTTGTAAGTTTTTAGTTTGCGGAGGACCACTTTTCCTTTGCAAGTGTTTTTTCAATCCATTGTAGGTGATTGTTGTCAAGTTTCTATTGTTACTTGTTAATTGTTATTATAAACCTAAAAAACATCATATTAAAACCCTTTTTTCTATGGATTCTGGCTAGCTTTTTCAATTTTTTCTTTCAAAAGGTACTACATCACCATAACCTTAATGTCCATGTAAAATATGAACGTTGTAGCCCCACCCGTTTGGTCAGAATCGGCCCAAATGTCACGAAAATATCTCATTAAAAATCGAAATAAATCGTGAAAGAACGATATTCATGAGAAATATTTCTTCGATTGTACCCAAAAACAATACACCTCTAAGTTTAGAGATTTCGAAAGTGCCTTCCAATTTGCATCAAGGTCGATTATGCCGTTTGCCCGGAACCGTGCTAACAAACAGACAAAAATACAAAAATACAAAAAAAAAACATTTGAGCTAAATTTTTGGGGGGTCGGTGAAATTGAAGTCTTCGCTTCGCTCATCCAACAATATCTAAACAATTTTCTCTCGCCAATCTCGTAGCATAAATGATGTGGAATTTTTCCATATCTTTGTTTGTGCGAGAAGATAAGCTTTCGAGAGTTTTTATTATGAACTACGAAGTACTCATTGAAGAATCTCAGTTTATCGTATAAAAGTCTCCAATATATCAATATTGTCATCCATTATTGTAAAATCCTGATTTCGTTGGACGGTTCTAAATATAGCCTATTCTCTCTAAAAGATAAACTATGACTTCAGTGATTTCATCTCCCAGATTTAGATCATATCAAAACGGCGACAAACTTTCTAAATATCTCATTCAAGTAATTTGTTCAACCATTTAATTGACAATTCTTTTAATTTTTTATTCAATAACAGAATTAGTCTTGCTATGCCGATAAACTTCATAACTTTAATTCCTTTTATAATCTAAGAACACAAACGTAAAATAATACACACAACAAATTGCATCCGGTTGAAGCGTCCTAGTTTCTCACTTCGTCCTTTGTGGTTTTTATCCTGGTTGTCACGTGTTCGACTCCCGTCATTGGCAATCCTGACTTCGAGTAAGACCGGGGTTGCCTCGGTCGTTGATTAGAACGCGTGCAAGGGATTGAGTCCTCTTAACCCGTCTGGGCCCGGGGTAGAATTAGGCCCAGAGCATAACTCTGCAAGCTTATCATAAGACGAGGGAAGAGACAAAGTCCATCTCGAAAACATCAGCTTCTACTTAAGGAAATATAATATCACATTCCAAAACTAGAGGCAAACTCTGGCAATCGTCGTCGGGGACTCCTCCCCCTTCCCTTGACGACCTTCCCGACGACGATGACAATGACAAAGACGATGACGACCGCGTCGTGAGAAACTTCCCTTGCTCCCCCCCTTACCCGGGGCCCGGTTCTGATCGGGCAAGGGCTCCTCCTCCCAATATCCCCTAGAAAATTAGATAGAGTGGAGCATTATGACCGAACTGTTGACGCGCCCTAAATCTAAATAAACTCAACTAAAGAAGACGACTACCATGAAAACACAAATGATGACAAAGACGATGACAACCACCGAGTGATTACCCACCTTTTCTTCCCCCTCCCCCTACGGTGGCTTGTTCTGACCAGCAATAGGACTTAAACTACCAATAAGTATATATAGGTGTCATATTGAATGATAAGTTCCCATAAAACAATAGCGCCACTATTTTCTTGTGCGGCGAAAAAACAAACGCGTTATTCGGCGCAGCCGCGTAGGAAAAAATAATGTTCAGTATTTAACAGGCGGTGGAAATTGCATTGTTGATGAAACAACATCCAACGCCATCTTTGTCTGTCTTTGGTCGCATTTCGCACTTACCAAGTCGTGTTTCATTTCTCTGGACTAAATGACATTTCATTTTGTAATTCGGGAAGAAGAATTAATCAATATTAGTGTTGGTTACAAACGAAGAAGTTCTGTCTACGTTTGAATGAGGTTTTGTTTGGGCGTAATTTCTTAGAGATGAGTAATACACAATTGATTTGGTCATCGGTGTAGTCGTCTAGCCCTAGGGCCTTGGCGGGTTTGGGTTTTTTATCATCTGCCGACAATAGGCCCATTCAGCAAACCATATTTGGGTTTAACAGTGTTGTACTTTTCTCTAGCAACTCTAGGGATTTTAAAACCCAAACACCAACATCTTACCCACGCTTACCTCTTTAGCAGGGACAAGATTGCCCTAGGTGTGACACAATATGTGACGTTATGTCTTGCGACTCCAACTCCAGCGGGCCTTCAAAGTCCAACTCGCTACCTTCCCGTGGTTTGGCCTGTGAGTAGGGGAGTAGTGTATTCCCCAAAACTAAGGGCGAGCTCTGGCCGGTTGGGGTGCGTATTGCAAAGAGAGCTCTTGCGCAACTTTTTATTACACCTTTCTTCATTCACACAGCCTTACTCATATTTATTTTCTTCTTTCACTTTTTCGTCTCCATACTTGCCGGCCCTCTCTGCAACGAGCACTCCTCCGTTCCCACCCAGTTTTACCCATCCTATCCAACATCCACACTCCTTCCCAATGACCCCTCTCGTCTTCCCTTACGTTCCTCCCATTGGAAAGAAGAAAACATGGTAGTAATCCACAATTATGGAAAAAGAAAATTTAGAAGATTCCAATACACTTGACATAAGCACTGATAACTCTACTGTTGAGTGCCCTAAAACAACATTAACTAACTAACTAACTTAGTCAACCATATGAGAAACTGTTTTCTTGCGACCACAGCGACCAACGTATTACATTTTTGGAATAAAGTACCACGATGTGAGACCCCCTCCCCCTTCCTACCTCCCGCTACCCGTGGCTGGTTCTGACCAGCATGGTTTTTTCTTCCCCATATCCTCTAGGCTTCTGTGGCGCATTTTTACCTAGTGGTTTGATAGTCCTTATTGCAAATCGCAGTGAAAACTTACTAAATTTCTCATCCGCAGTAATTTGTTTAACCAAATTTAGTTCAAATCAAACATACTTCATCATTAATTTTCACATATATTTTTTTTGTTTTCATCCCCCTGGGCCCTCTCACTTATTGTCTGTTCTTTTATAAACTATGAAAACAATAATAAAATCTTCACACACCCCAATAAAAATCCATTTCTTATACGAACAATATCAAAGGCGGCGCAATGTGACCTATCCGGTTGAAGCGCCCTAGTATCCTACGTCGTTGTTAGTGGTTGGTTATTCAGGCATCGCAGATCCTGCCCAAATTTATAAATGTAGAGCTATCAATAAGTTTTCTATTAATTTTTCTGGATATTCTTTTAAAAAATATTGATTTAATATATTTTATTCATTTGCATACATATTATCATTCTTTCAGACCAAAAAATTGGTCTAAATTGGTCATTTTAGACAATTGATTAGACCATGGCCGTCTAGGCCCGGGTTTGAATTGGCCTAGAGCATAGTTTTGCTAATCGTTCAAGGCGATTCAAGAGAAAAGTCAAATTCGGAAACATCAACTTATAAAGAATATAGTAATAACTCACCCTATCTTGATGCTAGCTCTGGCAATGGTCGTCTGAGACACCACCCCTTTCCCTTGCGGACCTATTCAGCGACGTATGACAGTGAAACAACGACACGACAAAGACTTGACGCCGCAACGTGAGAAACCCCTTTTCCGTGGCTGTTTCTGACCAGCAATAAGCTTATCCTCCATATCCCTTGACCGAATGGCTGCATTATGACCTAAATCTGTTTGAAAGCGTCCGAGTATCTAAAAATAAACTTTAAAAATAATAAAGCTTACCTCTGGCGGCGATCTTTGGCAAGTCGTTGTCAAAAAACCCTCCAGATCGTTCACGATCGTCCAAAATTCATAATCATTTTCTTAATATGCTAAACTAAACTCATAAACTAATTCACATCAACCTGCTTTTTATTTATTAGTAAATAAAATATATTTTCTTTCACTATGCCGGCAGTTATTATTTTCTTTTCTTTATAAACCTCACGTTTCCTTCAACTACCCGTGGCTGGTTCTGACCTACATGAGACTTTCTCCGTCTGGGCCCGGGGTAGAATCTGGCCCAGGAGCATGGCTCTGCCTATCCGTATAAAAGGCGATTCAAGAGAAAAAGTCCACCTCGCAAACATCAGCTAGAAAGAAAGGAATATACTCACGAACCGAGAGGCGATCTCTGGCAACGTCGTCGGGGACCTTGCCCCCTTTCCCTTGACGACCCCGGCGACGACATGACACAACGTCACAACGAACGATGAAAAAGACCGAGACGACCCGCGACCGACCTTCGTACCACCCCGTGATTAGGAAAGTGAGATTAAGAAGGAGGAAGGGCAGCAACACTCCCTTCGTCCTCCTTACGTTGGCTGGTTTTCTGACCAGCATATCTAGGCCCCTCCCTCCTCCACCCCCCCTTAGGCTAGAGTGGTGCATCGTATGACCTAACGGGTGACGGCGTCCTTAAACTCCAAATAAACAAACAAACAAAAAACACACATGGCCCACTCAGAGTCAGCTTGGCTAGCCGGCTTCGATAACCCCCGGGGAGCAAGAAGTGTTGGCAAAACTCACACGACTTAGTGGGAAATAGGCTCATATAATTAATATCACAGGCGGAGCATATGACTCACCGGTTTGAAGGCCCTAGTTTCGCACGTTCGTTCGTCCGCCAGGTACATTACGTTGTATGCTTATTGTAGGGTTAGGGTATTCCCGCTAATGTGTACCCGGCTACATGAACACTCTTGGATGAGATATTTGCAGATGTGATTCAGCCAATGGAGGGTTTAATCGCGTGATGCAGGTCCCTCAGCCAGTGCTCTCGGCTGAGGCAGGAGATCCACACGGATGTTTAATGTTCTTTTCTTTATAAAACTTGACAACAAATAATAAAATAAACACACCATAAATCATTGCACCAACTTTTTAATATCACAGCCGAGCATATGACCTAACCGGTTGAAGCGCCATAGTTTCTCACGTTGTCGTTCGCCTGGGTCTATGTAAAATATTCGTGATATTTGCTTCTATCACCCAATTACATTTTAATCTAATTATTTTTGTCAATATTTTTACAGTAGAGTTTAATTTTTATGTCTAAATAAATCGATGGTTGACATTGCCTCCAAAGCCTGAAACAAGAGGAGAGATCTTGCAGTCGTTAAGTCGGGGATCCTTCCCCATCCCCATCATGGGATAACCTCATCTCCCCTTAGGCTAGAGTGGTGCATTAGGACCTAACGGTTGACTCTCCCTTAATCTCAATAAATATGACAATAAAAAATAGGGCCATCAACAAAACACAAAAACAAATTTAATTCAAAACGATATCACATTGCGGCGCACATATGAACTATATTTATGTTGAGCGCCCTTTAGTTTCTTACGTCATCATCACAACATTTGATTGGTTTTGGTCACTACAGGTCACTGTACGTGTCCAGGCGTAAGGCAAGGGTTTTAGTAAAGTGTGCTGCACCTTACTGGCCCTCATCGTTCGCGAAATACAAATCATGCAAAAAGTAGACACACCAGAAATAAATAAATTAAAACAACCAGTGTTTTAACAGAACTCTAACTGTTTTGTATTATGTGGATTAAGGACGCGTCAAACAGTAGGGTCATAATGCACCCACTCTACCCTAAGGGGGGGTGGGAGGAGGAGGCCATTGGGCTGGTCAGAACCAGCCAGGGTAAGAGAGAAGGGGTGTTATAACGTCGCGGTCGTCATCGTCTTTGTCATCGTTCGTTGTTGTCATGTCATCGTCGCCGGGGGGTCGTCAAGGGAAGGGGCAAGGTCCCCGACGACGATTTTAAAATTTTTTTCCTGACAAAATAATAAGTCTTTTGACAAAAATTCTTTGAACAAAATCAGTTCCTTAATTTATATATTATAATTAAGTCAATTTCTATTATTGAATCACAAAATAACAAAATCGAACATATAAACACATGGTGAGTTACCTTTCATAATATTTCAGTCCTTTTATCTTTTGGTTCTCCCCCTCGGTATTCAAGTCTGGCTTGGACAATGCTCGCTCGTCGGTGGTGGCGCCACGAACAGGGTTGGCTTGGTTCTCTCTGTTACGTTGTTTACGTAGGTAACGTGTGTGGCTCGTTGGTCTTGTTGTCTGCCTCGTAGATCTTGTTGTGATGGCTCGTTGGTCTGTTGTGTGGCTCGTTGGTCTTGTTGGTGTGGCTCGTTGGTCTGTTGTGTGCTCGTTGGTTGTGTTGTGTGACTCGTTGATCTTGTGTTTGTGTGGCTCGTTGGTCTTGTTGGTGGCGCGTTGGTCTGTTGGTGGCTCGTTGGTCTGTGGTAGCGTATCTGCTTCCCAATGCCAGGAGGTCCAGGGTTCGATTACGCTAAAGTCAGAAGTTTTTTTAACGTCTTATTGGACTCAAGTCCATCAGTTCTTGTCTTAGGAGTTTGTAAAACGGTGACTTTGGAGCCCGTCCTAGCAACGAAGCACATAATAAATTCCAGAGTTGTCTGAATCGGCCCTTGTGATTTTGGCATTGGATCCGCGGGTGTTCGCACTGTCATACCACTGATTGCTGTATTTCCTATTACAAATGTCCGATCTTTGGTTGGTTATCGCTCACTCGTCGATTGCGTCGGAGCCTACATGGTTGGCTTAGTCGCTTTGATTTACTGTCCCCCACTGAAAATCAGCTATATAACTGAGTGGGAAGACTCTAAATACAATTTATTTATTTAATCTATTTAAAAGCCTTGTTGATCCTGGAGTCGCCCGCCGCTGGAATCGTGTCCAACAAGTTGGGTCGGTGTTTCCTGTTTAAAATACCGGTCTGTGCTTGGAAAATGCTCGCTCGTGAGTACTCACATTAATTTGTACAGCGCTCTGGAGAAAATGTGAAATTACATAATGGGAAATCTTAATGCACATAGCACACACATTTTAATACAGAACAACATACAAAAATCTAAATTGCTCAATGTAATACAAGCATAAAGTCGACGCACCGATGCGTGCTCCAGATGCGTTTATGACCTTCTCTCATCCTTATGTCGTCGTTCAGGGAATAGAATTAGTCTGCCACGTCTGACTCCACACATCATAATATGATGTTGACATATTATGTCAACAGAATGTACCAAATGTGATGCCTTGCGCACACAACTTGGCCCCTCTCAATCATATTACAGACAAGTTTTATCAACAAAACAAACTTTCTGAATAACACATTATTTAATTCAACGATTATTTCCACAATATCTACCAACATCACCTTTATCATTTACTTTCCTTCCATTCTTACCTCCCCATGCATTGCATTGGCGCTTTATGACCTAACGGTTGACGCATCCTTCCAAATAAACCAACAAAAACAACTATTATTACACAATCATCTTTATCACTTTTCCTTTTTCTTTTTAAACTTGGAAATGATTCAATCAAACAGCAAACACGTTACAAACTCATTTTTATTTACTTTCAATATCAAATGCGGTGCAATTGACCTACCCGGTTGAAGCGCCCTAGCGTCTCACGTCGTCGTCATTACTGATGACTATCCCTCTGTATCACTTCATCAGAACATGATGCAATATTTTGTCACTTCACAAATTCTACTATTTAACATTTTGTGCTAATTTTATGATTTGATAAACCAAATTTGAAGCTCATAAATACATATCAATTTTCAATTAAATATCAAATTTTTATATTTGCATCTTTAACATATTCCTTTTTTTATTAACTGATGGACATTAATACCATCATCCAATACATAACAAACTCATGTTTGTTAACTTACAATATCACATGCGGCGCAATATGTAACCGGATGAACTAGAGGCTAGCTGTGGCTCCCCCCTTCACGTCCTCCCCTAAGACGACGACAGTGACAGACAACAAGACGATGACGACCACGACGCGAGACCCCCGCCATGTTGTGACTGGATCTGTCAAGCATGGGTCTGTCCTCCTTATTCTCCTAGAGAGGCGCATTATGACCCAACGGTCGACGCGCCGTTACCAACAAAACCCATACATAGTTGGTTATGTCCACGTTTGCAACTTATATTTTCTTCCTCCAGCCTCTCGACTCCCCACTTCAGAGAAGGTTGTATCGTCCTGAATTGTAATCAGCCACACACGGATATTTATTACATTGAGAGCAAGTTGTTTTGAACTTGCGATGTTCCTTTGAAGATCGTATAAGGCAAGGAAAGAGATAAAATCCATCTCTCAAAAGTCAGTTAGCAATCAGATGAGTACTACTCACTAAAACTAGAGGCGAGCTCTGGTAATCGTCAGCTTCCCAGCGTCGCGACGTTGATTTCAATCTAGATCCCGTTCCATAAAACAATCTAATCATTAAACACGCTATTAACTCATTTCATCAACTTTCATTATCACAAGCGGCGCCATATGACCTAACCGGTTGAAGCGCCCTAGTTTCTCACGTGGTCGTAGTCTCTTCCCACGCGGACGCCTAGGCTACAGACACCATGCTTCCCGCGTGCATGTGTGTTCTACCTTCATAGTCCCCGTTCACATCGCGTCGTTGCACTTCTTTATTATCCCTCGCTTCTGGTGCCCAAAACATGTAAGATTTCTTGTGTAGATGACATGAACTGTACACCATTTAATTTCGTTAATAAACACACAGTAAAACTGATGTGTACTATTATTATTATTACAACGATGACACGTCAAGAAAAATACATCACGACTTATCTGTCGCTCGACCTGGCTAGCAGCGAAGATGCCGGAAGTAGGATGTACTTAACCGGATATAGTCAACACAACGTACAAGGTTACTTCGTAAATTTATTCAAAGTTATGTGATCAAAAACAATAAATATTACAGGTTTTAAGGTGCTCGAAGTCATTGGCAACGAAGGTAAGAAAGGTGATAAAACCGACATAGTTTTCAGGGGCACATGTGTACTTGGCCGTGTCATGTTTGATGTTGTGCTAGAACAAGATTCAAGTAATGTGAGCTGGCAGTTTATCGTTCGATCATATCTTGCTTGCATGCTCACTCAAATGTGAAAGCTAAACTTTTAAGATAGTTTTGCCAATTAGGTATTATTAGTCAAATGCACGTGCAGTGCGTAGCGTTCGCGCAATCCTATTTATATACGCGCCGAGAACCGCACCCTCCACCATTGGTTTGGTGGAGGTGCCGGGTAGGAACATTAAAACATCTACATGTGAATGTTGTTAAGAAATAAAATTTAATTCCTTGGTCCTAGGACTACCGATTCACCTTCTTTGTATGATATTATGTTTGTCCATAAAGACAAAGCATCGTACAGGTCCCACTTCTGCGTTGATTTGGCTGCTGAGCCGCTCAGAGGTGGTTTCGTGATAGCCTCCGTTCTCGGGTGTAGCTCGCTGAACAAAACATTCTTGAGTGACCATGTCTGTGTCCCGTGGCTGGTTCTGACCAGCATGAACACCTCCTCCCCATAATCTCTAGAAGATTTGATAGAGTGGAGCATTATGACCTAACTGTTGACGCGCCCTAAATCTTAATAAACTCAACTTTAGAAGACGACTACCATGAAAACACAAATGATGACAAAGACGATGACAACCACCGAGTGATTACCCCCCTTTCCTTCCCCCTCCCCATACGGTGGCTTGTTCTGACCAGCAATAGGACTTAAACTACCAATTAAATATAGGTGTCATATTAAATGATAAGTTACATAAAACAATAGCGCACTATTTTCTTGTGCGGCGAACCACAAACGCGTTATTCGGCGCAGCCGCGTTGGAAAATAATGTTCAGTATTTAACAGGCGGTGGATAATGCATTGTTGATGAAACAACATCCAACGCCATCTTTGGTTGTGTTCCGCAAAGACGACCAGAACGACCAGTATGCGACCAATGAAATTTAAGTAAACACAATTTGCACCAATGATAGATCAGATTTGCAAGGAACGTGTGCGATGCGTAGTTGTTTCGATTGTTGTGGTCGAGACCAAGAAGCCCAGAGTTTTATTCCGGTCGTGGGCAGGTCTTTGAGGAAAGCGCGGTTATTTCAAATTATATCATTGAAAATCATGGAATTATGTCCACTACCGAGAATGTTTCTGTAATTCACATGGGTACACAATAAATTAATCATTCATTCATTCAAATCATTAATTTATTTAGTAAAATGATATGATTTATGTAATATTTTAACGAGATATCACAATTTTCATAAAACACGGCCTTGTAGAAGCACGCACCATTCCATAGCCAAGGCAGTCCCCAACAATCAGACGTTGAGTGAAACAATGAAAATAACAATCCCCAGTCCGAGCCCAAATGGTCGACCGGTCGCCTTTACGGAACACAACCTTAGTCTGTCTTGTTTGCATTTCGCACTTACCAAGACGTGTTTTATTTCTCTGGACTAAATTACATTTCATTTTGTAATTCGGGAAGAAGATTTAATCAATATTAGTGTTGGTTACAAACGAAGAAGTTCTGTCTACGTTTGAATGAGGTTTGTTGGGCGTGATTTCTTAGAGATGAGTAATACACAATTGATTTGGTCATCGTGTAGTCGTCTAGACCTGGGCCCTTCGCTGGTTGGTTTTATCATCGGGCCGACAATAGGCCCAATTCAGCAAACCATACTTGGGTTTAGCAGTGTTTTTACTTTTTCTAGCAACTCTAGGGATTTCAAAACCCAAACACCAACATCTTACCCACGTTTAAACCTCTTTAGCGGGGACAAGATTGCCCTAGGGGGTGACACAATATGTGACTTTTATGTCTTGCGCCCTCCAAAACTCCAGCTTAAGTCAACCATATGAGAAAACTGTTTTTCTTACGACCACAGCGCCCAACATATTACATTTTAGGAAAAAACGTACCACGATGTGAGAAAATGGGGAGAGAGAGAGTCGGGAAAGGGGGGGTGGGTGACCCCCCTTCCTGACCCCCCTTCACCCGTGGTTGGTTTCTGACCAGCATGGGATTTTCTTCCTCATATCCTCTAAGCCACTGTGGCGTTTTATCACCTGCGGTGGAAGCGTCATTAACCAAATAAAGAAACGAAACGAAACTCTCCCAAACATAGAAGAAGTCGCAGTGACAAACTATTAAATTTCTCATCCGAAGTAATTTGTTGAACCAAAAATAAACTCACAAATACGCGGGAAAAAATTGATGAAGGAGAAATGAAAAATTTTTAGTTTATGGTTCAAAAGTGAGTGAATGTACCGTTTCTCCGTCTGAGCCTAGTTCTAGAATTGGCCCAAGCATGGCTATGCTAATCGTATCATGGGATTCAACGTCGCAAACTCAGCTAGTAAGCAGGGGGTACATTACTCCCCGAAACTAAGCGAACCTGGTAATCGTCGTTTGGGGACACCCTCTCCCCTTTCCTTGACGAACCTTCCCGACGACGACGACCGCAGCATGAGAATCCTCCTTTCCTTCCCCTACCCGTGTCTGGTTCTGACAATCGTGGGCCCCTTCTCTTCCATATCCCCGGGCTACAGTGGCGCATAATGACATAACGGTTGACGCGCCCTTTATTCAATAATTATTCCAAACTCTTAAAATGTGGTCGATTCATTTGACTTTCAATTCAAATTAACAATTTTTCTTTTACCATCACTATCATATCTTATAAATCTTACATTATCTCTGGCGGGCAATATATGACCTAACCAGTTCAGGCGCCCTTGTTCTCACGTCCGTCTTAAAAGGTCCCTTCTCGAAGATGATGTGTAGATATCTGGACCTGCCCTTGTTCCTGATTGGGAATGAACCCCCTCCTCGGGACTCGACTTTTGTACTCACTGGTGCCACCTACTTTCAAAGTCCTCCCCTTGCTTGTGGCTGGTTCTGACCAGCCCAAGCCTGCCCACCCCGCGTCTCCCCTTGTCAACACTTACGTTTATTCCCCTTAAGAAAAAATAGTTATTAACTTATAAACTAACAAATAAACTACATAAGCACAGGAGGCGCAATATGACCTTCGGTTGATTGAATAAACATGAACATACAACACAACAATACTCAAACAAAAATGGGAAAACTATGAAAATAAACATTACAAAATAATGACAAAAGAACAAGACGTCCACTTAGTTAAAGCCTCTATCCCCCCCCTCCACTTCCCAATTTATGGCTGGTGTTGACCAGCATGGGCCCCTCCTTCCTGTATCTCCTAGGTTAAAGTGGCACATTATGACCTAGCGGTTCCCGCGCCCTTAATCCAAATAAATAAATAAACAAACAAATGTGATGCCTTGCGCACGAAGTTTGATCTCTCTCGACCATATGTAGTTCGTCAATGAAATTTCAACGGAAACAAACTTTTTAGTCTCTAATACGATGTGGTTTGTACAACCAAATTTAATTTACATCATTAAATTATATATTATGTATATAATTTTTTTTTAATTATTATTATTGTTATCAGAAACAAAACACTTAAAACACAACGACGATCTTGATAGATAACTCACATAATCTAATGCGACGCAATATGACCAACCCAGTTGAAGCGCCCTAGCTGCTCACGTCGTAGTGAGAAGGTATGAATCTTATGAATATGAGTCTAACGTGCATTTTACACTTAGGCTAGGGTTGACGAACCCTTCAACCAAAAAATAATTATTTAGATTTGAGGTTTGTTTTCAGGGTTTAAATACCATCGCTAAGATTTTGACTCACATTGTACTAAGTCCATCTGGTTGTTAAAATGGTAATGGTAGCAATACAATTTATCACGTATGCGAAGACACTTCAACTGCGTGGTTTGTTCTCACAAACATGTTTAGGATTGATTATTACTCACCTAATGCCTCAAGTGATTCGGGTTTGAACTGGCGTCGATAAAGAATCGATCAAATACTTGAATTAACAAAAACTTTACCCAAATAAACGTAAACTGAGTTGACGCGCCCTTGATCAAATCTAACCAAAATATATTATGATCACTATCATCTATCATTTTCGTTACTTTTATCATCTTAGAAAACCAAATAAAAAACAATTTTCCATAACAAAATACGAATAATTTACTTTAAAAAAAAACAGGCAGTTCAATATAAGCTTCCCAGCGGTGAAGCCGAGGTCGTTCAACCGGTTCCCACTCGAACACCGAAGTTAAGCAGCCTTCGGGCGTGGTCAGGGGTGGAGTGGGTGACCGCTCTGCCCTGAAGCTCACGTATACCGCTGGTTAGAGCAGATGGAGGGTTCGAGAGCTAGTGTAACGGCTTCGTTCTCCTCGACGTCTGCTCGTCAGTCCGGGTTAGTGGAGGAACCAATATGCCCTGTGAAGGGTTCTGATGTGTAGAATGATTGAGGATTAAAGACGAGGCAACATTACAAAGCAAGGTGTGTTTATTGACTGGTCTGCCCTAGGCCTTGCCAGATGCACGGCCTCTCTCTACAACTCCAGGCGGAAGGACACCTTACAAGGCGGTGCCTTTATAATGTACACACAATGCACAGGCGGTGTACATATGACATCTGTCACATCTCCCTTTTTCACCAGAACAACAGTAGTTTAATATTACCTAATTATTATAATTCTTAAATGTTATTATTCATTAACAAAACAACAAAAGTTATACAAAACATAGTTATTATAATTATTAATTAACAAAACAACTGAAATTAAATTAATGCTCAAACTTCTTGGGCTTTCTGATCTCTCTACCAGCTCGTGTAACATAGCCTTTATTACTAGTAGTACTAGTAGTATTAGGGATTGTAGTAGTGGCTCTATTAGTGCTATCTTGAGCAGAAGAAGTAGATGGTTTAACTGTTTCACCTTCTTCCTCATCCCTAATTATTAAAGGCTCATGTAGTGACTTTCTCAAATGGGACGAGTTACGTCTTACCACATTACCTTTATTATTTATCACATTGTATGACCTCGGTGATTCATGTTTTTCAATTACCTTTCCTGCTTCCCACTGTTTGTTATTAACATTTCTAATTACTATGTTGTCACCTGGCTGAAAATCAGGTCTATTGATAGCGGACTTATCATAAGTAAATTTTTTGACAATTTGTTTACTTATTAACACAGGTTTGACATTTAAAGATTTAACAATAGGTAATTTAGTTCGGGTCATTCTTGACATTAATATCTGAGTAGGAGAAACATTCATTCCTGAAACAGGTAAGTTTCGATACTCTAAAAGAGCAGTGTACAAGTCAGTGTTGTCATGATCGGTCTTTTTGAGGATTGACTTTGCTATACCCACAGCTTTTTCCGCAAGTCCGTTTGACTTTGGGTATAATGGGCTTGACGTCACGATTTCAAAACACCAATTTCTTGCAAACTCTCTACACTTATAACTATTGAATGGCATATTATCACAAATTAGTTTTGAAGGGATGCCATGTACACTGAAAATTTTCTTCAATTTTCTAATGATTTCACTTGAGGTTTTATTTTTAATTTGAACTATATCCAACCACTTGGAAAAGTAATCCATTAAAGCAAAATAACTTTTCCCTTTGTAGTCAAATATGTCTATAGCTATTTTTTCGAACGGTAGATTGGGAACTTCATGTGGTATGAGCTTTTCTTTAATGTTTTGCTCTCTTAAATGTTTCACATACTTTACATTTTTCTATGTAGTTATCTACATCAATGCTAAGAGTAGGCCAATAGAACAGTTGTCTTAACCTACTTTTGGTTTTCTCAATGCCAAAATGAGGTTGATGTGCTATTTTCATCATTTCTAACCTTAAACATGTAGGTACAACTATTTTATTGTTCATAAATAGCATTCCGTTATGAAAGTGAACATCATCTTTGTTTCCCCAGTATAATTTTACATTTTCGCTAACTTCTAGCTTTGAATTAGGCCATCCACTCAATGAATACTGGACTATGTCATTTAAACTAGCATCATTTTCTGTTGCTTCTTGAAACTGAGCTATCCTCGTTTCACTCATAGCTACTTCCGTGTCTAGACTATGAACCATGTCACATAAGTAATCATCATTAGTTTCATTTTCATTTATAGGCAAATAAGAACGAGATAATAGATCGGCAATGATCATCTTTTTACCTGGTAGATACTCAACATTCAACTTATACTTAAGCAATCTAAGTTTTAATCTTTGCAACCGGGGAGTTATCTTATGTACGTCTTTGGTAATGATCGACACAATAGGTTTATGGTCGGTCTGCACTGTAACTTGTTTACCATACACGAATTGATGAAACTTGTCAAAGGCAAAGCATATCGCAATGAATTCCTTTTCTATTTGAGGAAAACGTTTTGGAGCATCTGTCAAACTTTTAGATACAAATGACACTGGTTGACAATTTTGTAGAAGACAAGCTCCTAGCCCATTTTGTGAGGCATCAGCTTGTATTACTATTGGCAGTTTAGAATCAAACAACCTTAACGTTGGTGCTTTTGACAATTTATCCTTTAGCACATTGAATGCTTTCGAATGTTCAGGACCCCATAGCCACAAAACATTCTTTTTAGTGAGATTTCTTAGTGGACTACTTATCTCAGATACGTTTGGTATGAACCTAGACAAATAGTTAATCATTCCTAAGAATTTTAATAATTCTTGCTTACTGCTGGGCTCACTTAGTTTTCACAATCGTTTCAACTTGCAAAGGATCGTGTTTTACTCCATGTTCATTAAATATGAACCCTACATACTTAACTTCTTTGACTTTATACTGTTGTTTTTCACGGTTAAACTTAACGTTATATTTTCTAGCCCTTTCTGTTACCTTTTCCATGATTAAGTCATGTTCTTCCTCATCACTGGCTCCAATGATAAAATCATCAAAATATACATGAACATTATCTATATCACCAAATATTTTTGTGTTAAGTCTTTGAAAACTTCCGGCAAAGTCGACAAACCAAATGGAAGCCTTAGGAATTTATATTTACCTAGGGGGCTTATGAATGTAGTCAAGTCAGAACTATTAGAAGTTAACTTTACGTGGTGAAAACCATTTTTCATGTCAATGACAGTGAAAATTTTCTTACCCGTGAGTTTGCACACAACTCATCGACAGTCGGTATTTGAAATTTTTCTTCCTTGACATTCTGATTTAAATGTTTAGGATCAAGGCAAATTCTCAATGACTTATCAGGCTTTTCCACTATTACAATGTTGTTAACCCAATCAGTTGGGTATTCAACCTGTTGAATGATGTTGTTCTTTTCAAGATCATCCAATGTTTCCTTAAGTTTAACTTTTATTACTTCCGGCACTCTACGACATGAATTTATTACTGGTATAGAATTATCTTTCAATACTATCTCATACTCATCAGGATATTCACCAATTCCTGTGAATATATCAGAGTTATTGTTCAAGAAACTGTCTTTGGTTTCAAACTGCTTTAAACTTGAATGCAATGCAATTTCAATACTCTCTGGAGTAGGCCTATGACATGTAGCTCTAACAGAATCTAGTCTACAAACCAAACCTAATTTATCACATGCATTTACTCCTAGTATGGGCATACTGGCAGTATTCATAATAATGAATTTTATAGGCCATATTTTCCTTCGGACTATACAATTTAGGATCACATACCCTTCAGGTTTCAATTTACAGTTACTATATGTAACAATTGTTAAACCTGCTGGTTGAATTTTAGGTACATTTTTACCAAAATCAATTGATTTAAATACATTTAGTGGGAGAACATTACAATCAGCTCCGGTATCAAGTTTAAATTCAATGTTCTTACCCTGTATTATTAGAAGTTCTTTCCACGTAGGCCTAGGTCTCGGCTTAGGATCCCCATTCATATTAAATGAATCAATGTACATATTGCCATCACATTGTAGCTCACCTACTTTCATTGGCTGGTCCACCTTCTTTGACTTGAATCGTCCACTTTTACATCCTACGGCAAAATGATTTTTCTGTCCACACTTATTGCACAGCTTTCCGAATGCAAAACACTTCCTTTTCAGATGGTTTCTTCCACATTTCTTGCAATCATAGGGAACCATAGAGTCTTCTTGGGAGTAGGGCACTCTCTTCTTAAACTTGTTGAAGCTCTTGGACATGCTGTTGACCATTGAAACACCGGGTCTCAGCATTCGTTGTTGGGTCTTGCTGATCTCCGCTGCTCGACACAACTCCGTAGCTCTCTCAAGACTCAGATCACCATCCCTTAATAGTCTCTGTTGCAATCCTTCATCATTAATTGCAATTATGATCCTATCCCGCGTCAACGATTCTTCTTCTAATGCAAAGTTACAGGACTTGGCTAGCTTCTTTAAATCATTCAGAAAGGAATCAAATGGCTCATTTTCTTGTTGAACCCTAGTAAAGAATTTATATCGTTCTATTACTACATTAACCCTGGGTTTTAGGTAGTCTTCAAAGGCTTTAAATACTTCATCCAACTTAACTGTTTTGATATTTAATTCAAAGTTGTTGAATACTTCCATTGCCTCGTGGCCAATGCTATTGAGACACATGGCAACTTTTATTTTTTCAGTCTTTTCTTCATTGCCTGACGCCGTTAAATATATTGCAAATCTTTGCTTAAAGCTTTTTAAATTGTTTATTGCGTTTTCTGTTAGGTCTAACCCAATCGGCGGTCTGAACGATTCCATTTTAACATCAGCCTCGTGTCACTTTTGAGGTTAACTTTTGAGGTTATGTTTCACGAAATAACACGAATTATTAAGTTTTTCTTTACAAAACATTTACTTACTTCCATGGCTGATGCATCCCACTCTGTGACACCATGTGAAGGGTTCTGATGTGTAGGATGATTGAGGATTAAAGACGAGGCAACATTACAAAGCAAGGTGTGTTTATTGACTGGTCTGCCCTAGGCCTTGCCAAATGCACGGCCTCTCTCTACAACTCCAGGCGGAAGGACACCTTACAAGGCGGTGCCTTTATAATGTACACACAATGCACAGGCGGTGTACATATGACATCTGTCACATGCCCTGTCAAGTTTACACCGTCCTTTTGGATGGGACGTTAAGCCGTTGGTCGCTTTGTAACTTTTCGAAAAGAGTAGTCTACGTGCCGGTACCGGGTTTCCCCTACACCCTTCTGTTCATACTTCATCCTCATCTATCAGCACTCATCGTCTCGAATAGCCAAAGTGCATTAATATGAGATATTAAGCACTATCCAATGGAAAGCAACAAAGTTTCCTTGATAAAATAGTGACATTACTTTGTAACCACCACATACACTCACACGTCTATTAGTTTTCTTAATCGGCAAATTTATCATTTACTTTTACTATCGTCATCATGATTGTCTTTACTTTTATACACTTAGTGAACAATATAATCATCAAACACATAACAAACTCTTTTCATTACATGGCAATATCACAGGCGGCAATATGACCTAACTGGTTAAAGCGCCCAAGTTTCTCACGTCGTCGTCGAGATTGGCTCAGTACACTTTGGTATAAATCCTCTCATTTGGTGGAGGTGCCGGGTCAGACTTGCAAGTTTTAGGCCAGGGGTAGGATCAGCCCAGAGCACGGCTCCACTTAACGTTAATGGCGATTTAAGTTATAAAGCCCATCTCGCTAACTTCAGCTAGTATGAAGGGTAGAATTTTACTCCCCGAAAATAGAGGCGAGCTCTGGCAATCGTCGTCGGGGACCTCGCCCCCTTCCCTTAACGACCTCCCCGACGACGATGACAATGACACAACGAACTATGACAAAGACGATGACGACCGCGACGTGAGAAACCCCCCTTCATCCCATTACTCGTGGCTGGTTCTGAACAGAATGGGCCCCTCCTTCCGCCCCGCTAAGTTAGATGGTGCTTTAAGACCTAACGGTTGACGCGTCCTTAATAAAAAAAAATATACTTGAGGCGTGCTCTGGCGGTCGTCGTTGGAATCACCTTCCTCTTCTCTTGACGACCTAGGTCAAGGCACAATATAAAAAGATAGTTCAAATATATTTTATCTATTTTTACTTGAAATACCCGCAACTGTCGGCCTACTATAGCACACCGGTACTTGTCAGCGGCGCCCTATGGGCACCTAGATGATTGGTGTTGTGAAATAAAGTCTGCCCGTGGACAAATTAATTGCTCCTTCTACAACATATTCTTATAGTGAGTGGATAACAAATCCAGGATCTATTCTAGGGACTAGGTCTGAGGTTTCCCATATTCATGTAAGGAAATCCTTGGGGAAATCTTCAGTAAGGATTTTCAGTGGCGGGTATTGTTCCGAGGACGTAACAAATTATAGTTTCGCTGAGTAACGCGTGTGAAAACTACATAATAATAAATGATTTTTATTGAATGTAGTTGTTACATGGTTTGGTACAATATTTGGACAGAAATTCCTGAAACACATAAAACAAAAATGTTCGTAAGTTTCTACTTGTTGAAAGATAGGGTTAGCACACATGAGGGATAATGTATATACAATAAAATGATTTGGGGAAAAAAAGTTTAAAAAAACAACCCACAGACGTTGACACACATGGTACATGAAAATAGTGAAAAAGCATGTGAATTAATTATGAACTACATTGTTTACATTGTTATTATTACGAATCACGATTTGTTGTGCGCTCCTAAACGTAAGTAAACAGTTATTTGGCTCCACACTCGTGCATACATACTCCTACACTACATACCGTGATAATAACACCTTTAAAATAAAATTATAAATAAAATATATGAAATCCTAATTTTAGAGTTTACCCACTCAGTCAAATTAATTATCAGATTTTCAGTGCGGACAATACATTTCAAGCTGACCGACTGTAGGCGCCGACACCATCGTCGAGCAAACTATGGCTTGTCTTGTAAAGTGTGACCTTTTAACTAACAATTTACAACACTGTGGCAAACATAAAACATACGTCATGTGCCAATAGAAAGACGTAATCCAAAATATTTTGGAGAACACATTATTTGTTACGTCTGCCCACAATAAATTAATATAATTTAAACACTTTAAATATTGTCTATTAAACATTTAACCTAATAATGTATATGCTCATCTCACATACCATAGAATGCTTAGTTTTAAAAATATAATTTAAAAAAATACAATTTGATTGAGGGAATAAGACCCACCCATCACATTACATTGTTTAGATTCCCGAAGATTGTTTATTTCTTTAAGTTTATTTCTTCAATCCAATGACAGCAAATTCGCTGATTTTGCAATGTTTACTAGGTTTGGTCTCAAAAATAAATAGGCCCTATAGTCTGGCGGCAGACCTGAAAAGACCTCTAGAAACCGATTTTGCTAAACTTTTTGAGTAGAAGCTGCACACTGGTATCAAAATGTTCGTATGAACGTCAGGAATGTCATCTATCTTGTGTGCATCTTGGCATTTGTTGCGGGTGGCGGTAGGCGGAGGTCAAAGGTCACGCGGGTCATGCGCACAGCATCGTACTGTTTTGGTTATATCTCTTGAACTAATAGAGATATTACCCTCCAATTTGGATAAGTCAGTTACTGAATTACCATATCATCATCCCTGTATTATGTGCATTTCGGCATTTAGTGCAGGAGGCGGTAGATGGAGGTCAAAGGTCGCGCGGGTCATGCGCGCCGCATCGCACGGTTTTGACTATATCTCCTGAACAAATATAGATACTACCCTCTAGTTTGCTTGATTCAGTTATTAAAATATAATTTCATCACCTCTGCTTTGTGTGCATCTCGGTATTTGGTAAAGATGATGGTGGGCAGAGGTCAAATGTCACCACGCGGGTCAAGCGCGCGGTGGCGTACTGATTTGGGTATATGTCCTGAACTAATAGAGATATTACCCTCCAGTTTGCATGATTCAGTCAAAGATTATTTCAGGAATTGAATTCCCATTTCATAATACCTGTATTGTGTGCATTTCGGCATTTGGTGCAGGTGGCGGTAGATGGAGGTCAAAGGTCACGCGGGTCATGCGCGCCGCATCGCACTGTTTTGACTATATATCCTGAACTAATAGAGATATTACCCTCTAGTTTGCTTGATTCAGTTATTGAAATACCATTCTATCACCTCTGCTTTGTGTGCATCTCTATATTTGGTAAAGGTAGGCGGTAGGTGGAGGTCAAAGGTCACCACGGGGGTCAGGCGTGCGGTGGCGTACTGTTTTGGGTATATCTGCTGAATGAATGGAGGTATTAATCTCTATTTTGCTTATTTCAGTTGTAGAAATACCATCCTATCACCTCTGTGTTGTGTGCATCTCGGAATTAGTAGGTCTATATCATATTTCAAATATTTAAATCCAGCCTCAATAACCGACAATGCTACAATCAGTTGCCGCTTGCGTTACAGCACGCCCCAATCCATCACGTGCGGCTGGTCAAAGGCTTATTACTGATCCGGAAACTTTCACAGATATTTTGCCAAATTTTGGAATTTTTTATTGAACTATTTACTAACGATTACAGTGGGGTGGGGGGATTGCAGTTCACTTTTTCAACACGATCCTGGGTGGTGGTAGTGCTCAGTCGGACTACAACTCGATCTAGGGAAGTTGTCTAAACATCTAAACATCTCGGAGTGTAAAGAGTGTTCGAGTGAAACAGTTCGACAGTGATTCAGACGTTTTTTGTTATCTTTACTTTTCCGTACGGATGGTGAGTTCATTATCATTTGATAACTGTACTTAAGGGTTGGTCAATCTGTTTATGTATATGTCCGTCCATTTGATGTCTGTTCACTGAGCTATTAGCTATTAACAATTAATGAGCTATTGCAATTATTTGGTTTCGAAATTACTCGCCAATATAGACAGTTGTTGTAAGTGTAAGCGCTCTGTTTACATTGTTTGTTTGCATCAGTGGGTTCATAGAGTAGCGTTAAAAATCCGCGCTGGTTTGAAAGATAATCCTGGGCATAGCTTTATAGGAGGCATCGATCAAAAGCAATGTGAACTTATAATACCCGAATCTCTTCACATCCAACTAAAACCTATATGTAGACATGATGAGCCATCACGCAAGACGACAAAGGACGATTTGCATACCAAGATTCTTAGTATTTCCCAAGACATTGTTTTCTAGCATCTAGGGGTAAAAAATTTACGCCTAAACATGTAGGTTTTGCAATGACTGTACACCAAGAATCTCGATCCAAGGGCTTAGTGAATGTTCTATACAATGCTGACACTGTATGAGTTACGACAATGTTCGACGTGTTGACTAATCTATTGCTAATGGAATTTTTGAAAAAGATGATGTGATTATACCTTCGAACTTTATTGATTCAAAATTGTCAGGTTACATTCGTTTCGCAAATGACAACATTGATATAAATGAAGAAACCATGTCGGGCAAGGGGACGTTTCATGCCTTTTAGACTGCAGCGTACAGAAGAAGTGTTTCGGGAGAAGATAAGGTAACCTTATGTTACGAGTTTGATAAAAAAAAACGTTCAACACATAGCCCCTCTTGGTTAATTAGATTTATTTAGTTGTCCTCCTTTGTAAATCAGTTTTTATAACTGAATAGGATAGACGTTAAATAAATAAATAAAATAAAAATAAATAACAAGGGTAAACCCTCTGAGAAGGGTAAGCAAAAGCCTGAACCAGTGTTTCAACTCAATGTTCATCCTTCCATGTACGAGCAGGATAGTGAGATAATTGCTCAGGCCAACTCTAAAGACTTATAACATGGATTTTCACTCGATTACAAGTTTTTATTTCTTGTTATGTAGTATGTTTTATAATGCCTATTAAATGTGAGTACCACTCTCTCAAAATGCCAAGATGCACACAATGCAGAGGTGATAGAATGGCAATTCAATAACTGAATCAAACGAACTAGAGGGTTATATCTTTAATAGTTCAGGAGATATAGCCAAAACAGTGCGAAACTGCGCGCATGACCCGCGTAACCTTTGACCTCCATCCACCGCCGCCTGCACCAAATGACGAGATGCACACAATACAGGGATGATTTAATGGTAATTCAATAACTTAATCAAGCAAACTAGAGGGTAGTATTTTTATTAGTTCAGGAGATATAGCCAAACCAGTGCGATGCGGCGCGCATGACCCGCGTGACCTTTGACCTCCATCCACCGCCTCCTACACCAAATGCTGAGATGTACACAATACAGGGTTGATGTAATGGTAATTCAATAACTGCATAAAGCAAACCAGAGGATAATATCTTTATTAGTTCAGGAGATATAGCCAAAACAGTGCGATGCTGCGCGCATGACCCGCATGACTTTTGACCTCCATCCACCGCCACTGGCACCAAATGCCGAGATGCACACAATGCAGAGATGATAGAATGGTATTTCTACAACTGAATTAAGCAAAGTAGAGGCTAATATCTATATTAGTTCAGGAGATATAGCCGAAACAGTGTGATACTGCGCGCGTGACCCGCGTGACCTTTGACCTCCGCTCAGCGCCACCCGCAACAAATGCCGAGATGCACACAAGGCAGAAATAATTACTGACGTCCATACGAACATTTTGATACCAGTGTGCTGCTTCTACTCAAAAAGTTTAGCGATTTTTTTCCCTTGCTGTCTGCCTCCAGACTACTATCTAGATTGATTTATTTCAGGGGCTTCTAAGACCTGCGATTGATAATTTAATCTTCTGTAGCTTCATGCGAACTACTTGTTGCGGGGTTGGTAAATATTGCCAGGTATTTTTTTCAATTAAAATATTATCCAACTAGGAAAACGCTTAAGTCCCGCCGCGTTGATAAATGAGCTTTTTTGTAAGTTTTGCGTTTGCGTGGGACCACTTTTCCTTTGCAAGTGCTTTTTGAATGCATTGTAGGTGATTGTTGTCAAGTTTCTATTGTTGCTTGTTATTAAAACCTAAAAAAACTCATATTAAAACCTTTATTCTATGGATTCTGGCTAACTTTTTCAATTTTTTTTTAAAAAAAAACCAATACATCACCATTACCTTAATGGTCATGTAAAATATGAACGTTAAAACTCTACCCGTTTGGTCAGAATCGGCCCAAATGTAACGAAAATAACGCATTTAAAATCGGACAAAATCGTAAAAGTACGATATTCATGAGATATATTTGTTAGATTGTACCCAAAAACGTGGCAGGTTTAAGTTCATAGATTTCGAAGGTCCCCTCTAATTTTCATCAAGATCGCATGCCGTTTGCCCGGTAGAGCGCGAACAAACTGACAGAAGAAAAAAAAATTGGAGCTAAAATTTTTGAGGGGTCAGTGAAGTTGAATTCTTCGCTACGCTCGCTACGCTCATCCAATAATAATATCAGGCATCATTTGATACAAGACTCCCCGGGGGCCCGGGGAAAATTCGACTCAGATCATTGCTTTTATTATCAGGCGAGGAAAGAGAAAATGTCCATCTGGCTCCCCGAAACTAGAGGCGAGCTCTGGCAATCGTCGTCATGGACCTAACCCCCTTCCCTTGAAGACCTCCCCGAAGACAACGACACCACGAACCTACTACTCCATCACTAAATTAGGCACTAGATAATACTTGTTACAAGGCACCGAGTGGGGGTTATACTAGTGTCTATGCTAGGCACTCACGGCCTATCGGTTGAAGAAAAACAAAAACCAAGTCCTCTAAATTCTTTGCGGACATCCGGGGAACCTTGATCAAAAAACTTCAATTTCCCAAATGTCCAAGTGTCGAAGAGCCCCTTTTGCATTGCAAAAATGAGATCTTCCGGGGTATGTGTATACCTTTTTGTTTTTGTTACTAAGAAAAGTCGTTTATTTTATATTAGGCTCTATTGTGTGATCATCGCTCAAAGCATTTGAATAACTTGAGTTTAAACTTTTAATTTTGAATATACAAGAGTAGTTAAAACATCTATATGAGTGCACGGTGCAGATCTGCAGTTACAAATCATCCTTTTTAAAATGAGAATTTTTAAAAGAACCCCAAGAAAACTTTCAAAAGTCTGGACGAACCAAGATACTGTAACACTCTTAGCCCATGGGGAAATTGTCCGGGGTGTAGCCGGACCCTTGAAGCGTCTAAATTTAGAAACCTAGTCTAATACGTGTGTTCATAGCTGCAGAGTGGGGGGTTTTAAACCCCCCAAGAAGAGAGTCTGGGCCGGGAAAGAAAAATTAGGCCCGGTTTTCCCTCTCCCGATCATGTCAAGATCCCAAAAGTATACCTGTTACGTACAGCCGCATTGAAAAGGCAGCTCACCCCGGGACGTGGGGAAACCCCCCCCCCCCCCCCCCTTCCTAAACTATTGCCCGTGGCTGGTTGAGTCACCCCACCTCCCCTCCAACCGTCTGGGCCAGGGGAATAATTTTTATTTTACACTCCAAAACTAGAGGCGAACACTAGCTTTCATCCTCGGCGTCGACGACAATGATAACACGAACTTTTACAAAGATGATGACGACCACAAAGTAAGAACCCCCCTTTAATCCCACTACCCGAGGCTGGTTCTAACAATTATAGGACTTTTCTTCCCACATCCCTTATGCTTTAGAGTGGCACATTATGACCTAACGCTTGTCGCCCCCAAAATTAAAAGAAAACAAAACCCACGCTCCTCCCGGGGCCCGGGGTAAATTAAACCCGACGTAGGCGTTTCTGGGGTGGGGTGGGGGGGGGTTGGGGAATTGCCCCCCCCACAAAATCCCCCATAGTTAATACTTTCGAAACTTTTTCCCACCCCCGTGACAAACCAGACGACGACCATGAAACACGAACGATGACAAACATGAAGACCGCAACGTAGAACCCACTTTCTTCCCGAAACCCGGGCTGGTTCTGACCGCAGGGGTCCTTTTTTTCCCATTCCCTAAGGCTAGAGTGGCGCATTATGGCCTAAGGGTTGTTGTACCCTTAATAAAATTTAAAATTTTTGTGCCTACGCACAAAATTATTTGATCTCTCCCAAAACATATAATTTTCTTAATAAAAATTCCATCAACAAACTTTCTTTGTTTCTAATACTTAGGGCCGGTTGCACCAAGTTCACTCACGAGTTAAACTCCTGGGGCTCTTTGAAGGGAAGCGCGCTTTTTCCCCCAAACCGCTATCTCGAGTTCCCCCGGCCTAAACTCGAGTTCAACTGAACGCCCAAAAATTACTCGTTCCTGGTGTCCCTCTTAAAACGAGAGAAACCAAACAGGGCCGGGTTTTTTTATGTCAATTGATTTAGGTAAGGTTTATTATTTTTAAAAACAAAACTTTAAATTTTAATACCACTTGACAAAAGTGAAAAGAAAGGGTAGGTAACGTTTCTGATGTGGAATTCCCATCGGACGATGACGAGGAATATTATTTTATGCAAAGACAAAAAAAGTCCCCGGGTCATAAAGGGTAGACGCAATTTTCGATAGTTTTCAACTCATTCTGCTTTTTTCGGTTCGAGAGGTATTAAACCAAAAACTTAATTATAGTTTTTACTCAGTGAGTAGCCTGGCCCCTCCATGAAATAAAAGCCCATGCCCTGGGCCTAGCTAGGCCTACTAGCCTACCCAGAGCTAGGCTGGGGCCGGGCCCTAAACCTTTGGTGGTAGGGCCAAGGCACTAGGCCAGCCCCCCTAGGCCCCTAGCCCATATTTTGTACTTAGGCCCCTAGCCCTGCTGGTTTCTAAAACTTGACAAGCATAGGCAAGTAGAGGCCTAGCCCTTCTGGGCCTAGCCAAGGATTGTAACCCCAGTGCAGCCAACCAAGGAGGCATGCTGGGTCTGGGCTAGGACTCTGGGCCTATAAAATTATCCTTACCATGACTTAGGTCGGTACACGTAGGCCAGGCCCACCGTAGTGTAAATAATAATTTGATGTTGGCCTAGACTGGTGGGGAAAGGCCAGCAGTCATTTAAAATATTCTTCAGATTTAAACGCCTGCAGCTGTAGATCCATCTCTTCATTGAAATTTTGTTGAAACACTCTGCCTGGGGTGGGCATGGGGCCTACTGTGACCTTTTTTGCTACATTTAAAACTCCTGCCTGACAAATAGTAGCCTACTTCGTCTTGACAGTGTCCTTTATTATAGGAGCAAGCCTTTTTTGACTGCAAACTCTCCGAAAGGCATAGGCCTAACGGTGGGGCCTATATTATGTGAATAGTGGGTAGGCCATCTATGTGAAGCCTTTAGGCTAACTCCTTTCCAAGGTTAGGTAGGCTACCCTCGGGGCCCCGGGTAAAATTTTGGGCCCCGGTTTACCTCTGCCGATCAAAAAGGGGCAAAGTGCTGTGTATATCGAAGGGAAAATAAACCTTCTCCCCTACTAATGTTCATTTTCCAACCTCCTTGTAGTTTTTCCCGGATTTCTTGGAATTAATTTAGGAACGCACAATGTTCTCCTACCTAAAATAATGAATTTTGGGGGACTATTTCTCCTTGGGAAATGGGCTTTCTATCTCCTTCCGATCCTGGGGGGCTTGTAGTAGATAGTCCGGAAACTACTAACCGTATGGGGATGGGATCTTTGTATAAAATTTGCATTTGTAATAAATTGTATGCTATAGGGGCCCACATTATTATGCTAGCAAGGTAGCATTAAATATGAAATAAAGGATTTTTTTGTTGTTGACAAGTCAACAGCATCAGGTTATACATCGGTCCCCGCTGCAATTTCTGCTCTACGACCATTTTACATTAACCTCCCAAATATCCAGTGGCATTGAAGTTTTTCCCAAAGGAATTTGGTTGAAAAGTTTATCGGTTGTCTCTCATTGAACTGAAAAAGGAAGAATCTGAAAATTACTGTATGTGATTTGAAAAACATTTTTTTTTACTGATCCTAGAAAAAATAATAAATAAATATATATTAAATTTAAATATAATAAAATGTGTTTCTATATTTCATCATAGGTAGGGCTACGTTTGTATTTTAATTTTATTTTTTTAATTTTATTTATTTATTGTTTTTTAACATTTGTTTATAGGGTTTCTAAAGAGGGCAAAACCCATTTCCCTTTTAGTGTCTAGCAAACCCACTCAATACTAATATAATACGTTTTTAAAATTAAATTAATTAAAAAAACCCTTATATAAAAAAAAAACAATGTTTGTGTATACCCATATAGAATAATGAATACCCGCTGAATAATACGACCCTGATTTCTTCTGCTGAATACAAATTAAAAGGTAAATGGGTCATACTAAGATCTTTTTGTGCCAAAATTTGAGCCAAAATATTCAATTTATATTATAGCCTTTTTTAACTTTCAAGGGTTTTATATAGGAAACCAAAAAAGTCCATCTTCTTAATATTAAACATAATCGCAAAAATAAAAAAAATAAAAAATAAATAATCATAAACGTAATCATGTTTTAAAATTATTATTTGTCAAAAACAATAATTAGACATATGCCATTGTTTCAATAATATAATTGTGCTGGTTGTTGGTTGTGCAAAAAACATCTCATTTCCAAACTCAGCGGGTTTTCACTTATCACTCTTATCAGTCTTGATAGTATCGTACAAGAGAGGCCCTTTTCAAAAATTAGGGAATTTTAAACTTTACCATTTGCTTGTTGGGGCGGCCGCCTCTAATTTCTGGACTAGGGTTACATATAAACTCACATAATCAAAAAAAGCTCACTTTTAACCAAATTTGAATTTAGATGGTTGGGGAAAAATTTTTAAAGTGTTGTTGGATCTAATCCATATCAAAATTATGCATTGATGCCGTCTTACCTATTTAATTTATATTTCAATCATTTCATATTT
The DNA here is from genome assembly GCA_024449915.1 of Sweltsa coloradensis. Lineage (NCBI taxonomy): Eukaryota > Metazoa > Arthropoda > Insecta > Plecoptera > Chloroperlidae > Sweltsa > Sweltsa coloradensis. Next base: position 44,609 of record JAMZAV010004974.1, read on the forward strand.
TTTTTTTTTTTTAAAAAAAAAAATTTTCCCAAGGGGCCCGTCGGGGATTTCCCATTTTTTTAAAAAAGGTAACTAAAAAAAATCTAAAACATTTTTTTTTTTGTGGAAGCAAGGGGGCCTTACAAGTTTTGTTTTTGTTTGGTTTAAATTAAATATAATACCATAGGCCAACTATTGTAAAACATACGCGCTTTTTACCCCCCCCCCCCCCCCCTAAAATACGTTTCCAACAAAACATTGTAAAATCTTTTTGGCTCCCCCAAAACCCAAAAAGTGCCAGGAGGGCCTCGGCCAAGGGCCCACACCAAAAGGTTTTTAAAGATCGGACAAAATTTGGGAGGCCTAACATAAAAAGGGTTTCCCCCCTTGTAAAAATAAACCAAAATAAAAAAGATACTATCTAGTCTAAAATTGAAAACCGGAATCGTAGGCCTTGCTGGGGCCCAAAAAGGGGTAAACTTACAGGAAGGAAGTAAAAAAACCAAATATAGGCCTACCATAATATTATTGGGGTTGGTGACTTTAAAAATTTATAAAAAGGGGGGTACCCTTTAAAAATAAAAACAACTTAGACCTACCTGTTCTAATAAATTCCCCCCTTTTCTCTCCCACTGCTTTCCTGCTATTTTCTTTTTATTATCGTAGCAAGTGTCTTTTTAAATAGCCCGCGAATTTTTCAACCATCACGTTGCCGTTCAGGCCAAACCGAGCAGCGCCGAACTCAAACGAAATTGTTTGCTTGAACCGGTTCAGTTTTATCTCGTCGTGGTGGAACGCGACGGCTTTAACCTGCTCGTGATCTCGAGTTCACTTGAACCTCTAGATCAACTGAACTCGAGTTCAGCGCGTGTTGGTGCAACCGGCCCTAAGTGGTTTGTACCACCAAATTTAATTAACAATTTTACATCACAAAATTACATTTTCGTTTTTTTAAAAATGTTATAAAATTTATCTCAAATATTTAAAGAAACTCAAAAAACTTACAAGCAATTTAATACCTACCAATTGAACTCAAATTAAACACTTACAAATCAAAAGCTGCGCAATATACCAACCCATATTGAAGCGCCCTTAGCTTCTCACTCGTAGTCCCCTTAGGTTTCCCTTATATTGTTTTCCCCAGGCTTGTCTATCAATATGAGTCTTCTGCATCATATCTAACGGTTTTCTCGTAAAACTGAAAGTTAAAATGGTAAGGTAGAATTAAAATTTGTCATTAAGCGAAAGGGACTTTAACTGACTGGTTTGTTTTAACAAATAATTTGGCATTACTCAGCTTTTTGTGTTCGAACTGGCGTCCCCATAAAAAAAAAAACATTTTCAAACAATAACCAAAATATCACAGAAAATGACCACCTCGGTTGAAGCATTCTCTATAGTTTTAAATTTTCAAAACATCAATTTTTGTTTACTATTTTACTAGAATTTTCGTTACTCCTTTGAAAACCCGGCGCGAAAGACCTAACGGGTTTACGCGCCCTTCATCCAAAATGACTAAAATTAAACCCAAATTTAAACAAACCCAGAAAAAAATGTAAAAACAAAATTCAAATTTAAATTAATTGACTTCAATATCACAGGCGGGGTAACAAAGACCCCGCGGTTGAAACGCCCTAAAGTTTCTCACGTCGTCTTTAAAGGCCCACTTTTGATTTGCTTCCTAAAATGCGAGGAGCAAGAAAAGTTATCGTGCAAAAAACGCTAAAAAATCGGCTGCTAAAATTTAAAGAAATTTCTCCGAAACTAGGGCAGTCTGACGGGCGTCGTCGGGGATTCTCCTCCGGGCCATGACGACCTCCCCCACACGCACAAAGACTCCCGCTGACAAGAAAATGACAACTGCGACGGGGGAAATCATTTCCTCCCCCCTTTACGTGTCTGGTTCTGACCAGCATGGGCCCCTCCTCCCCCCCCCCTTAGGCTAGAGCGGTGCATTATGACCTAACGGTTGACGCGTCCTTAAGAGGGAATGGGACACATTTGGCTGTTAGCAAATAGCTATTCGCACGGCCAAGATGCATCCGACGTATATGAAACTTTGCAAAGTTGTCAATACGCGTTTCCAAGCAAAGATAGATGGCAGCACTAAAACGCAACATGTCGGACCGATCGGTGATAGAGGCGAACTGCTTACGGGGGGCGCTGTATATTCAGTTAGTTCAAATTTATTTTTGTTACATTTCTGATCATTTGCGAAACTTGTTTATAAAGTCATATCGTCGCGTATTTTTTTTAGTTAAAATTTGTAAATTTTTTGGGGTCGGGGTTTTTAAAAAAAGGGAAATTTAAATTTGGCTTTTTTTTTAAATTAAAACCCAAATAATTGAGATTTTTTTGTTTGAATTGCTCGAAAAAAAACAAACCACCCCGTTAAACTTTTAAAAATCAAAAAACAAGTGTACTAAATTATGTTCAATGATGAAGATCGAGGATATTTCGCCAAGAAAATGTTGCCCCCCCAAATACTAATAATTTCAATAATTTACTTATCAAAAAAATCAAAAGGGGTTTCTAGCAAAATTAAAAGGCCCTACACTTATTTTGCCCGTTTTCTACATCTTTTTTTACTATGAAAACGCAATGGAGTAGGCCTATATATATATTTATTTCCCTTTTACATTTTTAGGACTACTTTTTTTTTTTAAATATACTTTTTTTTAAAATGGGCCTATAGAAAGCTGAGGGCCTTTTTGTTTTATTTTTTTTTGTATGTCAATAAGGGCCCTTTGGACGCGTTTTTCGCGGCACCCTTTAAAATCTATTTAGGTCAATCATTTTTATTTATTCTATTGTAATAATATAAATAGTATTTATTATGATTTTTAGGGATAATATTTGTAATAAATGAACAATGAGGGGAAAACGGTGTATAAAGGGCCCAACATTAATTTAAAAAGGGAAAAAAAGGGATTTGGGGAAATGTGCATAAGCCCAAAACCAATTTTTATTTTTTTTGGTTTTTGTTTTGTTATTATTTTTAGACTTTTTTTAATTAAATTATCATAATAAAACTAAAAAAGGTATTTTTCTCAATTAAAAGTGCCATGAGAAGCGAGCGATACTGTATGTGTGTGTTTACTTTTTAATTTTGCGAAAATTCTTGACGGTTTGAATTTGTTTTTAGTTTTAATTTTATCGTACCCCTTTTACCCTATTTTTAGTATATAGCCTATAAATACCAATAAATTTATTATGATATTAAAATTTAGAAAATTTGGGAAATATGGATACAAATCCCAAATCCGGGTCTCATGGGTGCAGGGGGGCAGGCTGTATATAGAAATTTAAAAATTCTGGGGGACATGGTCTCGAATCCCGCATTTTTGGAGAGCGTTTTTATCATTTTGGTGCCCCCCCCCCTGCTTTTGATTATCATCAATTAAAAACCCCATTTTGGGAAAGCAACGACAAGTACCTGGATTTGTAGATATTTAAAAAGTGACAAAACACGGAATAAATGTTTTCCCTTAAAGGTAAGAAATTTTAGCGCGCTCCCCCGGGACTATCACTGATGGGGACATTTGCTTTTTTCGCCACCAGGTTACCCAAACCCCTTTCCCTTGGGAAAAACGCGTAAAAAGCATACATAGGACGGGCCCTTTGTGGACATAGTTTTTCCCAAAAATTTTGATTTAAATCAGTTAAAAAAAAATCACAAATTTTATGGTAAATTTTGGGAAATTTTTTTAAAAAAATCAAAATTCGTGAAAAACTAATTTTTTTTTTTATAAATTATTTTAAAAAAAAATTTTAAAAAAGGGTTACTATAGAGCCCATAATTCCACATTTGTGACAAATTTTTCGAAATTTCAGACACCTGTGGTGGTCTTTGGGCCCGGGAGCAAACCCAGCAATTTGCCAAAAACCGCAGCCCTATATTTCCCCTAATCCAAAAAAAACCAAAAAAAATTTTAGTATATATTCATTTTTTCATTTTGGACTTTGATCCAAATCATATGAAGAATTTCCCTTTCCGATGGAAAATGGGGGGAAAAACGTTCTACATTTTAATTTAAAAGGGGTTTTGAAAACCCCCAAATCGAAAAAATTTAAAATTTGTCATCCGGGATTAATAATTTTCCCCTTTGTTTTTAATTCCTTCTCTTCATTTTTTTTCTTTAAAAACATTTTAAAAAAACAATATAACAATAAACCCTGACAACAAACAATCACAATTTTAAAACACCATCCCACAGGCGGCGAAAATGTGACCTGAGGGGGTTTAACCCCACCCTATTTTCTCATTTTCGCATTTAAGAAGAATTTCTTATCGTTTTTTTAAATTTATTTCCTTTTCCCAAAACTATCTTAAAATTTTTTTGCTACAAGCAACTACGATCCAAATAATGACCCCCCCAATATTTTTATCTGAAATTTAAAAACCTGACTGATTTGATTCAAAAACCCCCGCTGCGCCCGGGGTAGAATTGGCTCAGGCAGGGGTTTCTGCTAATCGAAAAAGGCGTTTTAAAGAAAAAAAAGGTCTCCCTCCCCAAACATCAGTAAAAATAAAGGGGTAGTATTTTGTCCCCGAAAATAGGGGCCAAGCTCAGAAATCTTTCGTCGGGGACCTTCCCCAAAGCCCCCTTGAGGGCCCCCTGGGGGGGGGGACGACAAACGACAATAAAAAACCACGAACGATGCCCAAAGACAATGAACCCGAGAAAAACCCCCTTTTCCTCCCCCACCCGTGGCTAGTTCGGGACCAGCTTTGCCCCCCCCCCCCCCCCCCCCTTTTTTGCCGGGAAAGGGGGGCTTTTGAATTAAAGGTTGACGGTCCTTCCCCCAAAAATAAAAAAAACCCCAAAAAAAAATTTATTCAAGAAAACAAAATTTTTTTACCTCTAATAAAAATCCGGAAGTTTTCGGGCCTTTTTTACGGGGCCCTGTTAAAAAAGGAGGGAAAAAAGAACACGAGGAAGGGCGTGGCTAAAGGAACCCTTTCCCCAACCCCCCTTTGGGCCGAAGTTGTTTCCCCAATCTAGTTAACCGGGTTCCCGGGGTGTCAAGAGTGGATTCAAGAAAAAGGATTTTTGGATTTCCCGCAAGCATCTTGGGATGTGGTGAAACCCGTGAAAAAATAGCTAATTGCGTTGTTTTGAGGGCCCCACACGGGACTAATAAAATTCTTTCCACCTACGTCTCTGCTTCCGTAGAGAAAATGTGGTTTTTTTTCCAGAAATCAAAATGGGCCCCAAAACACTTTAAAACCACGGATATGGGTTTTTCCCAGAGAAAAGTTTTTTTTCCATTTGTGACCATGTGAGTATTTTTAAACATGTGCTTCAGAATGTACCAAATATGATGCCTTGGGGGACGCAATTTGATTTCCCCCAATTATAAAAACAACTTCTACCCATAAGAAAAACGGGGGACAAACTTTCAAAAATTTCTCACCAAAGTTATCTATTAAAAAAAATTAATTCACATAAAAACAAATTTTTTAAATGTATTTTTTTTCATTCAATAAATGACTTATTTTGCCTATTATATCATCATCATCATAAATTTTATTTTGTTATAATATACACTTAAAAAAAAACAATCTAATCTTTTAAAAACACAACATAAAAAACTCCACCCCCCATTATAAAAATTTTTTTTATCACAGGGGCGCAATAGCCCAAAACCGGGTTTAAAGCCCCATAACTTTGACGTCTTTGTCTTTCCAAAAAAAATTTAAATTTTAAAAAAACCAAAATAAACATCAAAATACTTTTAATTTTTAATTCAAATAAACAATTTTTCCTTAGCTATATTAAAACTATCATCACGGTCATTTATTTTCTTCTATAAACTTAAAAAACAATACAATCATAAAAATTTATCTTTATAACTCATTTTTATAATTTTTTAATTTTTACGGGTTTGGCTTTAAAATGACCTAACCGGTTAAAGCTCCCTAATTTCTCACGCCCATCGTCTTTCAAAAAAATTAAATTTTTAAAAAAAAAATTTTAAAACGCAATATGACCAAACCCGGGGTTTAAAGCGCCCTAGTTTTCCCCTTTCGTTGGGGCCCAACACCAAAATTCATTTCATTTTATAAAAAATAAACAATTTTTTTAGCGGGATTATGACTATCAACCACCCCATTTATTTTTTTCTATAAACTTAAAAAAACAATATAATCATCAAATATAAAATTAAAATTCATCTATATCATCTTTAATTATCACAGGCGGCGCAATATGACCTAAAGGGTTTGGGAAGCGCCCTAATTTTCACGTCATCGTAAAAAGACCATTTTATTTTAAATTTTAAAAAAAATAATTTCCTTACCCTTTTTTATAACTACAACACGGGTAAATTTTATTTTTTTTCAAAAAAACTAAGAAAACAAAAAATCATCAAACATCATTACCCCCATCTATATCATTTTTCATTGGCCCGGCGTAAAAATGCCCAAAACCCCCGGGTTGAAGCGCCCTAATTTAAAAACCCAACCGAAAATTTTTTTTGTTAGAATTCCCGTAGTGTTGTGAAAGGAATAAGATCACTCGTCGGGGCCTTTCCCTTTTTATTATAGTTATTCCCCCTCCCTAAAAACTAGAGGCGAGCTCTTGCAATCTTCGTTGGAGACACCCCCCCCTTTCCTTTGACAACCTTCCGGACACACATTATAAACTAACATTTTTAACTACATTATCCCCGGAAGCTCAATATGACCTAACCGTTGGACGCCCCCCTTAAACCCTAAAAAAACAACAAAAATAAACAACAAAAAAACCCCAGTAAAAAAACGATTAAAAAGGGACGATAACGACAGCGACGGGGAGAACTCCCCCTTCCCCCCCTTCTTGGGGAGGGCCCTGTCCATCAGGGTTTTATATTCCCCTTCAACATCGCCTAGGTTAGATGACCCACATTTAAAGGCCCGAATGCAAATTAAACTGAGGGGGCCACCCCCTTGCGACTAGAAACTTTCAAGGCAAGAGGTTCCTTATAAAAAGGCAATATATTTTTCGTTGTAGGCGCCGTAATTGGTCTGATTTATATGATGGTACTAGGACCCATGGGCGCTTTGGCTGCGACTTTGGGGGGTTTTGGGTTGGGTTTTTGGTTTTTTTGTTTTTGCCAGAATCCTTTGCGGGATTTGCCGCTCTCCCCCCAAAAACCCCAAAAAAGCGTATCGCTTCCAATGCAGAAGCGTCCGGGGTTTCGTTTCCCCGTCAAAGTCAAAAGGGTTTTTTAAAATTTTTGATTTGGGATTTTAAGTCATCAGTTTTTGGGTTTTAAAGGAGTTTGAAAAACGGTAAACTTTGGAGCCGCCCAAAAGGAAAACAAAGCAATAATAAATTTCAGAGGGGTTGAACGTTTTGTTGATTCGGGCTTTGATTCGCGGGGTTTTCGCGGGGGTCCATTCCCAAATGTTTGTAATTTCCTTTTAAAAAAAATTTTGATTTTTGGGGTTGGTTATCGCTCACTCGTCTTTTTGGCGTCGGGGCTGCGGGGGTTGGTTTGGGTTTCGCTTTGTTTTAAAGTCCCCACTAAAAAACCCGGGTTTAAAAACTGAGTGGGTAGACTCAAAATTTAAAATTTTAAATTTATTTTTTTAATTTATAAAAGTGGATAACATAGAACCTTTCTCCAAAAAAAAAAAAGTATTTTTGGGGGCAATTTTTCATGGAAATATTTTCCAACGATGTCGAAGTCAATTCATTGGTGAGTCCTCTTTGCAGGCACCGATCCCCACGGGGAAGGAGTTAAAACCCAAAGTGGAGAGCTGGGAAACCTTCCCCGTGAAAAAAAAAAATTTATAGTCCCAAGTTACATGGAGATCGGATGAATAGTGTAGTAATGCATAAACCAAAAAAATCCCCCCCCCCAAACCCCAAATAGATAAGAGTGGGCAATTTAAAACCCCTTTACCCCCGGTGCCCCGCCCCTCGTTCCCAAAAAAAAAAAACTTTAAACTTATTTCCCTTCCCTTTATTCCCCCTTTAAAGTCCCCGAACTTCCCCCAAAAAACCCCTTAAAAAGACGTATTTTAAAAAAAAAATACCTTCGGCCCCAATTTTGAAGGGGCAGGGCCCCCCCCCCCCGGGCCCCTTTTGGCTGGACGAACCCAGAGGGCTGTCAACACGTCTTGGCCCATGGAGGAAAATTTTCCCGGGGGGTAGCCCGGGGGTCCTTGGAAAACGCTGAATTAGAAAAAACCCACGTATAAACGGGGTGTTCATAGGCTGCCGAGTGCGGGGGGTTTAACCCCCAAAAAGAGAGTCTGGGCCCCAAGGGAAAAACAGGCCCAGGGTATTCCTTCCGATCTATACAAGGGTTAACACAAATACACCTAGGTTCGTACAGCCGCAGGGGGAGGGGGAGCTCAGGCCCGGAGACGTGGGGGAAGGGAAAACCCCCCCCCCACCCCAAATATTTTCCCTGGCTGTTTTCGTCCACCCCACCCAGACCCTCCCCCCACAAACCGTTTGGCCCGGGGAAGAATTTATATTTTACCCCTCTTGGGAAAATTTTGAAACTAGGGCGAGCTCTGGCTTTTTCCCCGACGACGACGACAATGATAAACCATGAAAGATTACAAAAAATGTGGGCGACCACTAAGTAAGAAAACCCCTTTTTTAATCCCCCCACCCGAGGCTTTGGGTTTTAGCAACATAGGGGCTTTTTTCTCCACATCCCTTATGTTTAGGGTGGCTCATTAGCCCGGCCATGCAGGTCACCTAGATTTTTCCCGACAAAATAGGGGCGAAACATCGGCACGGCATTTTTAGCCCGGGGGGTTTGAGTTCCCCGCGGGCAACTCGTTTTATTTACTCATGGACCCAAAAACAATCCATGGACGTGCCAAAATCTTTCACATATAGGAACTAAAAAAAAAATAACAAAAAAAAGGGCAAATTTGTAAAAAATAATTGTTTCAAAAAATTTAATGAAACCCCATTTTAAATTTTTAAATTTAAATAAATATTTTCCTTAGGCTGGGGTTTCATTTCCATCATTTTCTTTTTATTTACAAAAATTTGAAAAAAAAACTACAAAAAAGGATAAAACAAAATATTAAACCCAACAATACCAAAGCCCAAACCCCAAAAATGACCTAACCGGTTTAGGCATCCGAGGTTTTTAAAGTCGGTTTTTCTTTCTGCCTTTGGGGCATATAACCGCAACTTGTTTGGTCCTATTTTCTTTTTGGTTTTTTTGTTTTGCCGCGCATCTTGCCACCCCCAAAAAAAACATTTAAGATTTTGTTTTGGCGATTGTAAATTTTAAAAAGGGTAACACATTATTATAAAACCCGAAGCTACTTACCCTATATTTAACTATTCGAAATTGGGTTTTTTTCCCTTTCCCAATTTTTTTCCGTTTACTTTTTCCATTTTGAATAAAATTCGATTTTGTGAGGGGAGCGGGGTATGGCTATTTTCGTTTATATTTTTTATTTCAATTTCTTATTTGGGAATTTTTTAAGAACAGTCGGCAGTCTTCAAAAAACTTTAAAGGCAAAAACTTTTCTAATTTTCACAAAGGCATCATTTAAAAAAAATTAATTCACACATAAACATTTCTTTCTTTTAAATTTTTTTATTTACAAAAACTAACTTTTATTTTGCTTTACTTTCTTTATCTTCAATTTATTTTTTATTTTTACACTAAGAAAAAATATCTTATTATCAAAATCCCCCGCATTAACTCCCTTTCCTTTTCTTTCATTCACAGGGCCGCAAAAACCCAAAAACCCGGGTTTAAACGCCCCCAGTTTCTCACGTCGTCGCATATCAAAAGGGAAAATTTTCGCCCAAAGTTTATTTCCAGCTTTTATTTCTACAACTGCATTTCAGTCCCGGGAACTAGCGCGGGTGTCGACATGAAGGGCTTTTTAGTAGCATTATGCATTTTTTTGATTGTCGAAAACACGTTTTAAAAAGTACATACAAATTTTTTTAGTCGGTCGTTTTGGTGAGGGAGGTTACCCCGGGCCCGTGACCGTCCCGGGCCCCGGCGACTTTTGGGAAGGGTAGATAATTTTGGTTTTTATTATTAAGAATATAAAGGGCAAACTATGTTTTTAGATGGAGCCCATTTTCCCCAAGCCATGCAGGGTTTAAGGGCCCCCCCCTCTGGGCCCCCGGGGGAGAATAGCCCCAAGGGGATGGGCCCCGGGTAGTCTTAAAAGGCGATTAAAAAAAGTCCATCTCGCAAAAAATCAGCTAGTATAGGAGGGGTACCATGAATTCCACGGGAAAATTAAGGCGAGTTCTGGCCCCCGTCGTCGACAGGGACCTCTTTCTTTTTGTTTGAGAACCCCTCCCACGACAAAGATGACCCAAAGAACAAACAAAAACAAAAGAAAAGACGGGTGACGGGCTTCAATTTTTTTGGGCCGCCCTTTTTTACCTTTACCCCTGGGTGGTTTGACCAGCATGGGCCCCCCCTTCCCATTTTTTTACCTAGGGTTTGAGGGGGCAATATGACCTAACGGTTGAAAAGGGCCTTAATGAAGCCCCAAAAAAACAATATAATGGTTGTTCCCCAAAGCCCCTAAAAAAAATTTTTTTTCCTTTAAATGAATATTTTTTTTTAGCTTTTCCCCTATCATTAAAATCACTTTTCTGGTTTTCCAAATTTTAAAAAAAATATGAAAAAACAATCACAAAAAAAAATTTTAATATATTTTAAAAAAATTACAAATCACAGGCGGGGGTAATACCTAAAAAAAGGGGGAAGCGCCCCTTTTTTCTCAGGGCGCTTGCAGTTTTGGGTCATTTTGCCCCTTTGTTAAACCCGCGCTTTTCCCGAATGGTTTTTTTTGTTAAAAATGAGAAATTAAAAAACCTTTTCTTCTAGAGCCCAAAAATGTTTTTTAAAAAAGGTCACAGCCACAATAGAGATAAAACATTATCCGATAAAGAGTTTCCAACCACTAAAATGTTAAAAAAGATCTCTTTTAAACACTTTAAAAATAAACTAAAATTCTCGTTTCACAGGGTTTCAATTTAAGCAGGAATTATCCATGGGTTTAGTTTATTTGACGCATACAATAATACACGGCATGAAGTAATTTTAAAAAAAATGTTTTTAAAACTTTTTAATGCCCTTTAAAATAAAAGAGAGTCCCGGAATGGGCCCGTGTTTCCAATGAACAAAATTTAATTTCATTATAAATAAAAAGTATTTAAAAAATTTTTAAAAAAAAGTTTTAACACAAAAACAAAATTACAAAAAAAAGCTTATTTAAAATAAATAAAAACCAAAAAAAACACACATGCGGCCCCAATATGGGCCTAAACCGGGTTTTTTCGCCCTAGTTGTTTCCCGGCGACATGTTTTTTTACCAAAGTTTATCTAATCTATAATTTTAAAAACTTTTCTGGGTTTTTGAAAAAATGAGATCAAGACAATGAGCATTTTGGGACGGAGTTGTTATTTTGGGGAGAAGTTTAGATCACTACCATTTTAAAAAATAAAGCTACGTTAGGTGACGGAGATGCGCCAAAAATTGTAGCAACCCCTTTTCCCCCTCGCCCATTTGGGCCAACCCTTAAATTTAGGAATATTAAAAAACTTCGCACAAGATAAAAAATGGCAAATTGGGGCGAAATTTGGTGCAAATACTGAGAGACAAGAGGGCAATTTTTAATATTCTCGGGCGATGGGTGAGGGGAAAGTGAAAAACAGCCAAAAGGATATTAGAGAAAATATCCACAACCCTAAAGTGAAGATGTAAAAAAAAGAGTGTTTAAAAAACGCCCCGAAAACAGTATTCATATTGTGGGGTTTTTTAAGAATTTCCCCGCGTATTGGATTTAAACTTTTTGGGTTTTAATCGGATCATTTTTTAAGCATTTCAACGTGCAAGAAAAATTCTTTTCCTTTCAATTTCATTTTGTGAACAGTCCCAAAAATGGAATTTTTGGGAAAGCTAAAAAAGGAAAATCCCCCCCCCCCCCCCCGCGTTAAAGCAAAATCCGATTTTCAGAACCCGATTTTTTTTTAAAATTATGGAAGCTTTCATGAACCCCGTACAAAAGTTATTTTTTATTTAAATCGATTCTTACGGATTTTTCCCGGGGGAAATTTTTTGATGCGGGGGGGGAAAATTTGGAAAAAAGCTGGTACTCCGATAAGAACATAAAAACCCCGATTTTTTGAAAGTAACCTTTCCCTACCAAAAAAAATTAAAAAAAAAATTTTTTTAGGGAATTTAATGGGGAAATATTTTTTCCATTTAGACATTTTGTTATCCCAACCAATTTTGGGGGGTATTCGAAAAATACTTTTGGCTGCCATTTTCCAATAGGCGGCCCAAGCTCCAGTCTGATTGTAGGGGAGTTTTAGTATGTTGATAAATTTTTATATACGAAAGGTTTTTGCAAAAAATTCAGGACATCGCCCAAATTTTTTTCCCCCGAAAAAACTTATTTGACCAGATTTCTTTGATACATGAATAAATGACGGGTGGTCCTAAATTGACCAAAAAAAGTTGAATCTTGAGTTAGACTTTCAACTGTTTACCCCAAAAAAATCGACACCCAAATTTTTAAAATTTCAAATCTAAAAAATTTCAAAACAATATCCCCAATCACATATCCCCCCAAATTTTTTACAATTTTAAAGGGGTTACAAAACACATGTTAAAAAAAATCTATTTTTCCTTCAAAAGGAAAAACAATTGAAAATACTATTTCCCGGGTTTTTCTTTTGGTTTATTTTTCTTTTAAATAGGGCAACAATTAAAACCCTCCCCAAAAAAACCCCAAAATAATTTTCAATATCTTTTTTAAAATCACAGGGGCGCAAAGTGAAAAACGCAAAGGGTTTACGGCCCTAGTATCTCACGTCGTCATCGTACATTTTGGTTTTGTTTTTTTGGTGAAATCGGGGAACAAAGAACCCGAGTTTATTTTGAGCTCATGTTTGGTTTTCATTGGGGAAATCTTGGGGCCAACACCGACGGACGGACTAAAAAATATGCGCATAGGAGATATAATTTTGACGAATTAAAAAATGACGACTGATGAGACGTTTGGGCCCCCCCCCCCCCCCTCCTACCCTGGCTGGGGTTTTGACCCGCGGGGGCTCCCCCCCCACCCTCCCCTTTGGGTTGAGGGGCGCATTTCACATCAATTTTTAATCCAAAAATAATTTTTTCAATAAATTTAATTCACATGAAAAAAATTCTTCGTAATTCATTCCACGTTAAAAAATCTTTTCGGTTTTCATCTCTATGTTAATTTTAAAGTTATGTTATTTATTATCAAAAATTTTTATAATCAAATTTAAACTTTAAAAAACTCCCAATTTAAACCCAAATTAAAATTTTCACTGGCCCCCGGGCCAAAAAAACCTTCGGCCCTCGTCGCTTAAAAGTCAGCGTTTTGTTCTTTTTTGTGAATGCATTAATAAAATTGAATTATCAATTTATCCTCGTTGGGGAATAAGTGTTTTACTGAATCTGATGGATGTTAAATAAAAAAAATAACAAAAAAACAGTCGGTTATTACTAGCTAGTCTTGGCAGAAATGTTTAAAATATTTTCTATTGAAAATTCCCTAAACATAAGCTTACATTAGCTACCATGGGAACCAAGTTTAAAAATTACGATAAGGGAAAAAATTACACCTACCCATCATTAACTCAGATTTCAGAGAGTTGTTTGTGGGTTAATAAGTTTTTCTTATTTAATGATCCCAAAATATTCTGATTTGGTATGTGATCTCCCCCGTTTTGACCGGGGTGGAATTAGCCCAGAGCAGGTGGCTCTAGAGGCTAACCGTCAAGGCGATTCAAGAGAAGAAAACCACCTCGCAAACTTTCAGCTAGGAAGAGCGGAGTAGATTTACTTCCGAAACTAGAGGCGAGCTCTGGCAATCGTGTCGGGTGACACCTTTACTTTTCCCCCCACGACCCCCCCGACGACGATGACAATGACACAACGAACGATGAAAGGCGATTTCAAGAGAAAAAGTCCACCTCGCCACATCAGCTACTATGAAGGGTAGTATTTTACTCCCGAAAATAGAGGCAATTCTGGCAATCTTCGTCGTGGACCTTGACCCCTCCCCTTTGACCCCCCCCCGGCGACGATGAAAATAACACAACGAACGATGACAAAGACTATAATGACCGCGACGTGAGAACCCCACTTTCCACCCCCTACCGTGGCGGGTTCTGACAGCATGGCCCCTTCCCCATTTTTTCCCCTAGGCTAATTTTCATTATGACCTAAAAATTGACCTCCTTAATCCAATTAAATCAAAATGGCAACTAAGTCGGGTACACTTCTCATTTCCCTTGACGCCCCTCCCCGATGTCGATGAAAATTGAAAATACGAAAACTGATGACAAAGACGATGACGACCGCAACGTGAGAAACCCCCCCCCTCACCCCGCCGCCCGCACCCTGGTTGGGCGCCCGCATGAGACTTCCTCCCCTAGTTATTTACATTATAAAGCGCCCTTCACCCAAAGAAAAAAAAAAAATTTTAATTTTTGTATAAAACCCGGTTTCTAGTCCAGTCAGTGAGTTTTATTGTTTTTTACGTTGATGGTATTTTTGGGCTTTTCCTACCTTGCAACGTGGGCCCCTCCGAGACATCGGCATATGGGACACCGGAGAAGTTTTACATTTTACTCAATAAATTTTAAAATGATTTAACCCAAATTTATATCAAGTAAACACATTTTTAGTACACTCTTTCCTTGATTTCGCTTTTATTTCCTCTTTTATTTCTTGTCGTTATAAACTTAAAAAACGTAGTCAAAACGTTCCATACACTTATTTCTTTAACGTTCAAATCACGGGCGGCGCAATAAATCTACCCGTTGAGGGCCTGTATATATGTGTGGCCTTTGGGTCTTGTCCCCCGTTGGGCCCGGGTTAAAATTGGGCCCCAAGCTGGCCTGCTATTCTTTAAAAAGGCGTTAAAGGGAAAAAAAAAGGCACCTCGAAAACATACTAGAAAAGAGCGGAGTATATAACTACTCCCCGAAACTAAAGGCGAACTCTGTCAATCGTCGTCGGGGCCCTTTGCCCCCCCCTTTTGACGACCCCTCGCGCGATGACGAAAATGACACCTAATCGATGACAAAGAAAATGACGCCGGGAAAGTGAGAACCCCCTTTTCTCCCTTTACCGTCTGGTTCTGAAACGGGGCCTTTCCTCCCCCCACCCCCCCGCCTTCCGCCCCTAGGTTAGAGGGGTGCATTATGCCTAACGGTTGCGCGCCCTTGTTCCAAAAAAACCTTTCCCAAAAAAAACTTTTGGTTTTGGAGGTTAGCGTCTCTGTTTCCCAAGCTGAAGGCCGGGAAAGTTGAAGTTATTTAACTTCTGATTTGGACAAAAGTCCATCATTCTTGTTTAAATTTTTAAAACGGTCCTTGGAGCCTTTCTTGCAACGAGGCAATAATAATTTCAAAGTTTTTCTGAATCGGCAAAATTGTTGATTCTGGCGTTGATCCGCGGGTGTTCCATGTCCATACCACTGATTGCTATATTTCCAAAAAAAAAAACCATCGTCTTTGTTTGGTTATCGCCCCGGGTTTATCGTTGCGTCGGGGCCCAAAGGGGTTGGGTTGGTCGCCTTGATTTACTGTCCCCCCCATTGAAAACATTTATAACTGAGTGGGGAAACTCTTAATACAATTTATTTATTTAATTTTTTATCCTTCTAATTTTTCCAACACAATCACCTTATTATCACATATATTTTAATAATCTCACAAAAATATAATTTTAAAACAAGTAAACTCATGTTATTTACCCTTCCCCTTTCTATATCAAAAAAGAATTAAATAAAATTTTAATTAATTCTTTTTAATTTCTTATTTTAATAAAAAAATAAAAGGGTCCAAAAAACCTATTCGGGGTTTAACCCTGATCTTCATCTCGATAATTTTTTTCCATTGGGCCCCGGTTAAAAAATTTCCTTTTTTTTTTGGGGGTTTTTCAATTTTTCCCCCCCCCCCTTACCATTAATGGGGAAATTAAATAAAATTAATTTTTGAAAATAAACAATTTTTTTTTTTCAAAAGTTTTTTAAATGTAAAAAGGAAGTAAAATTTAATTTAAAAATTATTAAAAAAAATTTTGAAAATAAAATTTTATTTTAATTTTTAAAATTTGGGAAAGTTAAGGCCCCCCCGGGGGGGGCTTTTTTAAAATTTTAAATTTGGGGGTTTTTTACTTTTTAATTTTGTTTTTCCTTTATTTTTTTTATTTCTTTTAAATGAATTGCATTTTTTCCTAAAAAACTTATTTTTAAAAATTTTTTTTTAAATTTTTTTTTAACTTTTTCTTTAAAAAATCAATTTTAAACCTTTAATAAAAGGTTTCCCTTTGGTGAATCGGCCCCAAAAGTCCTTTCCCCCTAAAATGAAAAAAAGGGAAAAAAGAATTTTCGGAAAAATTTTTTCCCAAGAAAAAACTCCCCCCCCAATTGGTTTTGAATCCCCCAATTTTACAAATGATGGCCCTTTGGCCTTTAAAATTCCAAAAAAAACAAAAAAAAAAAACCCCCAAAAAAAAATAAAAAAAAAAAAAAAAGCTAAATTTTGGGGGGGTTAAATTTAAGCTTTTTTAATTTTAAAAAATTTTTTTTTTTTAAAAAATTTTTTCTACCCATTTAATTTTTGTTCTTATGCTTTTAGCCCTATTTACCAATTTTTAAATAAAATTTTTTTTTTGGGTTTGAAAATTCCCTTTCTTTTAGAAGGCTTTTTCTAAAAGGCGGCGGAAAAAAAATGGGTTCACACGGTTTTTGGAAAAAATTTCATAGCAAAATAACACACAGTGGTTTAGGTTAATCTTTATCACCAACTTTGATTAAACAGAACAACTAACGTTTTAGTAGGGGAGCATAGGTAATTCCGTGGCCGAAACGGTGAAAGAGCTATGTATGTGGTATCAATCGATTCGTATTGATCCATAGATAAACAATTTCGATGGTGAGAGTCTTGATTTTTTGGCTGAGACACGGCCATATCTAAAACAAGATGGCCGCCGCTTTCGAATTTTAAAACTAGCGTATCTTCGTAAATATTTGACCGATTTCAATTTCAAGGGTACCATCGAAAGGTAAATGATAGAATTTAAATAAATGTTTACAAATTTGCACAAAAATTCAATATGTTGTGAGGTTATGTTACAAAAACTCTAACTGTTTACTTTACACCTTCTCGTAATGGAACGATATTTACTAGGTAAAAAGGTTTTTACATTTTCTCAAGTTGCGTTTTTGGTGTTTTTTTTTTTTTTTTTTTTTTTATGAATCCATGCATTTAATTTTCTGACAATTATAGCCTGAGTTTATTTAATTAAAGCGATGGCATGTGTAGATGAATATATGCTACTACTGTGTGATCTTTATGTTTCATTACATTTTGTCAAGACACAATTGGTGAAACAATTAGATATTTGGTATCAATCGATTCGTTATAAACCGAACTTAAACAATTTTAATTAAGTTTATTTCGATTTTTTTACTGAGACCTTCCCTGGGCAAAAACAAGATGGCCGCCGTCATTGAACATTTAACTAAAATATCTTTGAAAGTATTTCGCCGATTTCAATTGTAAAGGTACCGTTGAAAAGGTAATAAAAAGAGCTACAAACGATATACCAACAATTTTCCAGAAAGTTTATTTTTTTTGAGGTTATGTTTGGTTAGAATGTTTAGTAATTTTAACGATTTTTTCAGAGCACAATAGGTGAAACAACTATGTATGGGGTATCAATCGATTCGTTATGAACCGTGATTTAACAATTTTGATGGGAAAAATTTCGATTTTTTACTGAGCCCTTCCCATGGCAAAAAACAAGATGGCCGCCGCCAATGAACCTTTTGACTCGCATATCATTTAAAGTATATACCCGATTTTTAATTCACGTATACCGTTGAAAGGTAATTTAATGACGAATAAACTATATGTTTACCATTTTGTTGAAACTTTAATATTTACTGAGGTTATGTTACAAAAACTTGAATTATTTACCACACTCGTCATCGTTATGGATCCTATGGCGCATATATTTACATGACCAAAACGGTTTTTAAATATGTTTGGCTTATTTATCCGTAGCATATCTCTTTATGTATTCAATGAGTCCTTACATTTTATGGTCTATTATTTATTTAGTTCTTGTCTTAAGAGATTGTAAACGGTGACTTTGGAGCCATCCTAGCAACGAAGCACATAATAAATTTCAGAGTTGTTCTGAATCGGCCTTGTTGATTCTGGCGTTGATTCGCGGGTGTTTGCACTGTCCATACCACTGATTGCTATATTTCCTATTAAAAATATCGATCTTTGGTTGGTTATCGCTCACTCGTCGATTGCGTCGGGGCCTGCAGGGTTGGCTTGGTCGCTTTGATTTAAAGTCCCCCACTGAAAATCAGTTCTATAACTGAGTGGGTAGACTCTAAATAAAAATTTATTTATTATTTATTTATGTTCCGACAAATACATCCCGAGATAATGTATTTGAAGCGACGGCATGTGTAAATGAATAATATATGCATCGAGTATTTTGATCTTGATGTTTGAAACACATTTCGTCGAGGCACAATATTGCTTAATGAATTATGTATCTGGTATCAATCGATTCGTTATGAAACGTTCTTTAACAATTTTGATGAGGTTCCCGTCGCAAAAAAACAAGATGGCCGCCGAAAAAAAAAATCGTAAGTTATATATTTTTCTAAGGTAATTGACAGACAAATTTCAAATGTACCGTTGGAAATGTAACTAAAGTAGTAAAAAATAATAAACTTGCAATTTTCACGAAACCTAAATATTTACTGAGGTTATCTTGTTGTAGAAAACTATGACGCTGTTATGTTGGTACCATAGACATAAATTAAAAAAAGTTCCTCCACCGGAAATTGAACCCGGGACCAGCTGGAAACAGTATGACATTGACAGCCTAGATCCCGGGTGTCATCATCATCTATCATCATCATCTATCCCAGCCCAGATCCGATCAGTAGCGTACACATAATACACAGAATAGTACACAGAATAGCTGATGCAAATCATGCTGAAGAAGAATTTCGTCTACTAGGAGATGTGCTCAAGCAGAATGGAGAAAGGGGACCTTGCCCCCTTCCCTTGACGACCCCCGGCGACGATGACAATGACACAACGAAACGATGACAAAGACGATGACGACCGCGACGTGAGAAGAAACCCCCCTTCCTCCTCTTACCCGTGGCTGGTCCTGACCAGCATGGGCCGCTCCCCCCCCCCCCCTTAGGCTAGAGTAGTGCATTTATAAACCAAAAAAAACTTCAGTCTGTTGGAAATAGTCCCCACTAAAACTGACATAGTTACACTTGGTACACAGCTACAAAATAACTTGATAAATAAAAATGTCATCAACGGGTAGTTAGACATTAAAAAGTTTGAAAATAAATCTTCTTTCGCTATTACTATCATCGCCATTATATAATTTTATTTTATAAACTTATAAAACAATATAATCATCAACCACGGCATAAACTCTTTTCATTAACTTTGAATATCACATGCGGCGCAATATGACCTAATCGGTTGAAGCGCCCTACTTTCTCACGTTGTCAATAATACGGTGTTAAGATGAAGCCTACCCCACATGGTTTTCAGGGTCACTTTACGTTTACTTTGCCGTGTCATGTTTGTTGTGCTAGAACAAGATTCAAGTAATGTGAGCCGGCAGTTTGTCGTTCGATCATATCTTGCTTGCACCTTCACTCAAAAGAATAAATTGAACATTTAATATAGTTTGACAATTAAGTTTTGTTACACATATTGACACTATTGTGCAGTGCGTAGCTTTCGCGCAATCCTCTTTATACGCGCCGAGACCCGGCACCTCCACCATTGGTTTGGTGGAGGTGCCGGGTAGGACTTTAAAACATTAAAATGTGAATGTAGTTGAGAACTAATATATAATTCCTTGGTCCTAGGACTTCCTATTCACCTTCTTTGTTAGATATGTTTATCCATAAAGACATAGCATCGTACAGGTCCCACTTCTGCGTTGATTTGGCTGCTGAGCCGCTCAGAGGTGGTTTCGTGATAGCCTCCGTTCTCGGGTGTAGCTCGCTGAACAAAACATTCTTGAGTGACCATGTCTGTGTCCCGTGGCTGGTTCTGACCAGCATGACCCTTACCTCCACATATCCCCTAGAAAGTAAGAAAGTGTAGAGCATTATGACCGAACAGTTGACGCGCCATAAATCCAAATATACTTAACTAAAGAAACGACAACCATGACAATACAAACGATGAAAAAGACGATGACAACGGCGTGAGTACCTCCTTTCCTTCCCCCACGTTTTGTGTTTGTTTTGTGTCTTTTCTTGTCTTGTCTTGTCTTTTGTGTCTTTCCTGCGATTTTTTTTGTTTGGCGGTACAAATCGGTAAAAAATACCGCCAAACGAAAAAATTTGCAGGAAAAACAATTGTTAAAATAAATCTGTTTTCTCTCAGTCAGTCCAAAGAAAAATAGTTGAAAATTAATGTCACAAAAACACAACACCCGACGTTGCATAGTGTGCCTTGGCGAATTGAAGTTTGAAATTATTTTGAGGTGGCTATATTGGCCGTGTACAGGATCAGAAATATTTTAAAAAAAAATTTGATTTTCTAAAATAGCCAGGTTTCTAAGACATTCACTATATTTTGACTTGGTAGCATATTTTGGAAAAAAGAAAAACGCTGTCGAATAGCCTCAAATACCAACTTAATATAGGTGTCATATTAAATGATAATTTACATAAAACAGTTACGCTCTATTTTCTTGTGCCGCAAACCACAAACGCGTTATTCGGCGCAGCCGCGTAGGAAAATAATGTTCAGTATTTAACAGGCGGTGGATAATGCATTGTTGATGAAACAACATCCAACGCCATATTTGTCTCTCTTGGTCGCATTTCGCAGGTTACAAATCGTGTTTTATTTCTCTGTACTAAATTACCTTTTCTTTTGTAATTCGGGAAGAAGATTTAATCAATATTAGTATTGGTTTCAAACGAAGAAGTTCTGTCTACATTTGGATGTACTTTGTTGGGCGTGATTTCTGAGAGATTAGTAAAACACCATTGATTTGGTCATCGGTGTAGTCGTCTAGACCTAGAGCCTTGGCTGGTTGGTTTAATCATCTGCCGACAATAGGCCCATGCAGCAAAACATACTTGGGCCTAACAGCGTTGAACTTTTATCTAGCAACTCCAGGGATTTCAAAACCCAAACACCAACATCTTACCCACGCTTACCTCTTTAGCAGGGACAAGATTGCCCTAGGTGTGACACAATATGTGACGTTATGTCTTGCGACTCCAACTCCAGCTTAGTCAACCATATGAGATACTGTTTTCTTACGACCACAGCGACCAACATGTTACATTTTAACAATAAAGTACCACGATGTGAGAGCCCCCCTCCCCCCTTCCTACCTCCCACTACCTGTGGCTGGTTCTGATCAGCATGGGCCTATCTTTCCCACATCCAGGCTAGAGTGGTGCATTATTACTTAACGGTTGACGCGCGCTTAATCCAAATAAACAATAAAACTAAAAATTATATTAATTGAATATTTTATGTAATTTTGAACCTAGAATTGAATAAATATATAATAAACAAACACAACACTTATTTCATTACCTTACAATAATATCGCAGGTGGCACAATAAAACCTAACCGGTTGAAGCGCCCTAGTTCTCACGTCGTCTGGCTCTTGAATGCTGTTTGCCATTTTCATGCCCGTGCTAACCCAGCCTTTTCTCGTCTGGGCCCGGGGTAGAATTGGCCCAGAGCTTGGAACTGCCAATAGTAAAAGGCGATTCAAGAGAAAAAGTCCACCTCGCATACTGCAGCTAGTAATAAGAGGAGTATATTACTCCCCGAAACTACAGGAGAGCTCTGGCAATCGTCGTCGGTGACAACTCCCCGTTCACTTGGCGACCTTCCCGACGACGATGACCTTGACAACACGAACAATGACATTTACGCAGACGACCGCGACGTGAGAACCCCCTTTCCTACCCTTACCCGTGGCTGGTTCTGACCAGCATAGGACACTCCTCCCCACATCCCCTAGGCTAAAGTGACAAATTATGACCTAACAGTTGACGCCCCCTAGTCCAAATAAATCAAACCAGGGTTTGATTGCCGCTATAGTCAGAAACTTATTAACTTCCGATCTGGACCTAAAACTGTTGGCCGAGCCCGAGAAACTAGGTTGTTACGCAGAACGCAAAGATAAACACTGGATCACTTGGAAGATCCATCGTTTGTTGTCCTATCGGGTTGTGGTTTGCACCAATATGTTAAATTAGAATGTGTTGTAGATTTTAGAGCATATTTTCAAAAAAATACTGATTTTTGTTTTAAACTTACCGTTAATATGCCATCAAACAGGTAGGCCTAAAATATCGTATTGAAAATGGAATGCAAATGGAAAAATGATTGAAATGTTACAATGTGCTCTGATAGCGAAATGCACTCAGCCCTTGTTATCATTATCCCAAAGATCCAAAGTTTTTTTTTATGAAAAGTGGAGGTCGAAAAGTGGTCCAGACTGTAGGGCCAATGTTAAATTAGCTGGATTTGAAGATCAATCTTATTTTTAAATGGACTTATAACATTGAAAAATAAGGTGGCCCGAGCTCATCAAACCGTCTTAAGTCATCAGTTCTTGGCTTAAGAATTTGTAAACGGTGACTTCGTAGCCGTCCTAGCAACGAGGCGCATAATAATGTTTCGCATCAGCCTTGTTGATTCTGGAGCTGTCCGTGGTTGGAATCGTGTCCATGCAGCTTGATTGGTCGGTGTTTGCTTCTATATTATGCCGGTCTCTAGTTGGTCATTGATCGCTTATCGATAGAGTTGACGCCTACAGTGTTTGCTTGGTCGGCTTTAAATTTTCCTCACTAAAAATCAGTTCTATGACTTAGTGGGTAGAATTTATTTACATATTTTTTTAACAGGCATTGAATTCATTTAAAACGATGCGCAAAGACAACGAATAACCTTGTTTACAATAGATACCATAATATGAATTATATTACTTCAACTTTTGTGAAGATAGTTTGGATTTTAAATTTTAAATTTTAAATAAATGTCTATTTGTTCAATATACTAGATTGTCAATATAATTCATGGCCCTCATCTGGGCCCGGGGTAGAATTGGCCCAGAGCATGGCTCTGCTAATCGTAAATGACTATTCAAGAGAAAAAGTCCGCTTCACAAACATCTGCTGGTAAGAGCGGAGTATGTTAGTCCCAGAAACTTTCAAACAGCTAAATAGGCCACATATACGATGGCGTTTTTATGTGTAGTAAGAGTGCATGTGATGTACCTTTAACCGTAAATCATGTTAGCAGAATGTACCAAATATGATGCCTTGTAATTTGATCTCTCCCAATCCTATGAAGAACTTCGGCGACAAACTTTCTAAATTTCTCTTCCAAAGTAATCTACTTAACAAAATTTAATCCACCGTTAAGCAATATCCAATTATTCAAATCATCATACACATTTTCTTTAATTTATTTATTTCCATTCACATAAATTACTTTTGTTTTGCCATAACTATCTTCATTTTCTTTTGGATGAGCGTAGCGAGCGAAGCGAAGATTCCATTTCACTACACTGGAGAAAAAAATCCGGAATGTTTTTTTTTTTTTTTTTTTGTCTGTTTGTTAGCACGATCCCGGCTAAACCGATACTCCGATTGCGATGAAATTTTATGGAGGTCTTTGAAATCTCTGAACTTAGAACTGCCCACGTTTTTGAGCACAATCGAAAAAAAATTTCTCATGAAAATCGCAATTTTACGATTTTTTTCGATTTTTTAACAATTTCTTCGACTTACAACACCTACATGCTTTGTCCGATTGGGAATGATTTTTTCAACAGAACCTTTATTTTATGAATTGATATATTCGTGTAAAATTTGAGCGTTATCAAAAAAATATTTTTTACGAAAATCGCAATTTTACGACTTTTTTTCAATTTTAAAATTTCTCCAGCTTATAACACCTACATGCGTTATCCGATTGTAATGATTTTTTTTACAGAACCTTAATATTATGAATTAATATATTCGTGTAAAATTTGTGCGCAATCGAATAATTATTTCTTATGAAAATTTCAATATTACGATTTTTTCCTTTTTTAAAATTACGAATCATAAAAAAAATTAAATTTAAGTTAATTTTTTATTAAATTAAGTTAAATTTTTTATTAAATAAAATTTAATTTTAAAAAATCTTCAACTTAGAAATGATTTTTCACAGAACAACAGTAAATCCGCATAACACATGGCAAACTCAATGCACCAATTACGCTCATCCAACAACGCGGCGGACTTAAGCGTTTTCCTAGTATATATATATAAACACTTAGAAAACAATCGTAACATCAAACACACCATTAACTCATCACATCAACTTTCAATTTCACAGGTGGCGCAATATGACCTAACCGGTTGAAACGCCCTAGTTTTTCACGTCGTCGTGTTGCCGAATTGCCAGCGAATCTGTCGATGGCAACATTTTTACCACTATTTCGACAACGAGAACTCAAGTATGGTATCCAAATAAGTATTCAATTAAATCCGAGGCCATACATTTCAAGTTGTCACCTGTTAGGGTGATTTGTTTAACGAAGATGTAAGTGGATAATTAAAAATGTACTTCTTTTATGACAATAGCTGGAATAGTGGAACAAATTATCTGACACAATCTTGTTCACTTGGGAAGAGCGGAATTATTCAAGCTTTCTGCTTTTGGGCGGGAGGGGGTCAAAAGTGGAAGTAGGAGTGTTTGGCCAAATAAATATGTTCCCCCAAGTAGACACGAAACTACGGAAGCCAGCCATGTGCCAAGTCGCTCCACGTTTAAATAACTCTTAGACCTAAAATACATAACTGACGCGATTGAAGAATCTTTTAGCAAGTATCATGTGACCATGGAGTTATAGAGGCGGTGTACAAGTTAGCACTTCAAGTTGGCAGCTATTTTATTTGTTTACTTACAACTGACGCATGGTAACCAAGGTAACCTAGGGCCCACACAGTTCATGGTTACAAAGATTAACCTGATGGTAGTGGTCTAGCTTGTTTATAACAATCAAAATGGCCGAACAGACACAAACCGGAAGAACACGATCGTGGACGTGCTGTTCCATTTGAGCTAGACCTCCCCATCCAGCTCCATGATGTGAACACTCTTTGTACCACACATTGACTCTAGAAGATGAATAAGAGTAAAGCAATTTGGCCAGAGGTAAGAGGTTCCAAATAAGAGCGTTATCTTTTTCATTGTAGGGAGCCGTAATTGCGTCTTGTTCATATTATGATATAGCGATTAAACAGAGATCAACAGTATCAGAATTCCAATGAAAAAACTAGACATTTGTGGTTATATCGTTCAGGCCCTGGGTTGAAATAGGCTCACAGCGTGGATCCGCTAATCGTAGCGAGGAATGAGACCCAAGACAAACGGTTGACGCACCCTTAATCAAAATAAATTAAAAAACGATACATTCATTCTTATATTGTAATCAATAGGTATCATCCCCCACTGAAAATCAGTTATTTAACAAAGTGGGTAGACTCTTAATAGCGATTTATTAATTTATAATATGTGCTATATTTCCACCTTAAAAAAAATATTTAAAAACAAAAATTAATACAATCAAACACCACATTTAATTTATAAATACAATACTAGAGGCGGAGCAATATAACCTACCCAGTTGAGGCGCCCTAGCTTCTCACGTCGACGTTAACTGGCTCCACTATCGTTGTTGTATAGCAACAACAATAATATCAAGCAGATACAAATGTACTTTGAACTAGAGCTTTACATTTAAAATACCGTGTACAAAAGATTTTTTAAAATTTTGATCATTAAATATATTTGACAATAATGTAATTATGTTTGTCACCCGTATGACCCCGGGGTAAGTTTTGACCCAGAACCTGGTTCTGCTTTACGTTCAGAAGGCAAGCAACAGTCCGTCTCGCTGACATTAAGTGGTAAGTAGGGTTGTATATCAATTATCCCCTGTACCGCGTTAACCGTACATCATATGCATTACTTTCTATGTATCAAGCTTTTTGTTAACCATATCTTAGATTAATATGATGTGTTAATATAGTGTAGGCCTATATCATTTTAAGTAGTATGTATGCATGTATTTTATCCTACTTAAAGTATAATATTTTATTTCATTAGTATCTTACTTTGTATTATTATTGTGACTCTGTATCCTGCTGATGGTTGAATCCCGCCAAATAAAGACGATACTCAGTCAATCAATCAATGTTAGCAGGTTGTACATAATATTAGGACTTGCGCACGCAAGTTGATTAGATCTTCTACAGTATGATAACGACGACAAACTTTCTAATTTCTCATTCAAATGAATTTATTTACAAAATTTAATTCGAGTTTTCTTAATTTTTTTAACGTCTACCCTATTCAGTTAATAAAACTGATTTACAATGGAGGAAAACATCAAACATCAAACACATTTAATTTTTTGTTCAAAATCAAACTACAAAAACGACATTATCATGAAACACATTATAAACTCATTTCAAATATGACCTAACCGGTTGAAGCGCCCTAGTTGCTATCGTCGTCGTATCACTTGTTTGATGCTCCCTTCTTCTCTCAAAAGTCAAAGAAAGAGATAAAATACAACTCGCAAACAACAGCTAGTATGTACGGGAGTATGCTACGACGACGACGACGACGACCATGACAACACAAACGATGACACAGACGATGACGGCCGTAGTGTCAGAACACCCATAACACTCACAATGCAAATAATTTTAAAAACAAATTAAATCCTCCCACTACCCGTGACCGTTTCTTAACAGCATAAGATTTTCCTCTACATATCCCGTCCATAGCTCATAATGAACCAACGGTTGACAAGCCCATAATCCCAATATACTTATTTAAAACTAGGAAAACGCTTAAGACCCGCCGCGTTGATGGATGAGCGTTTTTTTAAAGTTTTTAGTTTACGTGGGATATCTTTACTTTTGCAAGTGTTTGCTTTGCTGCCTATGCATTGTAGGTGATTGTTGTCAAGTTTCTATTGTAATAACTTGTCAATTGTTATTATTTACCGTAAAAACTTATATCAAAAGCTTTATTTCTATGGATTCTGGCTAACTTTTTTCAACTTTTTCTTTCAAAAGGTACTACATCACCATAACCTTAATGTCCATGTATAATATGAACGTTGTAGCCCCACCCGTTTGGTCATAATCGGCCCAAATGGCACGAAAATATCGCACTAAACCGTAAAAACTTATATTAAAAGCTTTATTTCTATGGATTCTGGCTAATTTTTCCAACTTTTTCTTTCAAAAGGTACTACATCACCATAACCTCAATGTCCATTTATAATATGAACATAGTAGCCCCACCCGTTTGGTCAGAATCGGCCCAAATGACACGAAAATATCGCACTAAAAATCGAAAGAAATCGAAAAAGTACGATATCATGAGAAATATTTCTTCGATTGTACCCAAAAAACAATACACCTCTAAGTTTAGAGATCTCGAAGATCCCCTCCAATTTTCATCAAGATCGCTTATGCCGTTTGCCCGGAATCCTGCTAACGAACAGACAAAAATACCAAAAAAAACAAAAACATTGGAGATAATTTTTTTTGCGGGTCAGTGAAATTGAAGTCTTCGCTTCGCTTATCCAAAAATTCTTGACAACTATGTTTGCCACCATGAGCCGACAATCCGGGCTTTAAGATTAGAGCCGCGAACGCCTAACTAATATTTGTATTATCGTATCAATGTTATTCAATATAATTCTTCTCTAGCAAAATTATCATCTCTACCGTTTAAATTTTTTTTAAAACTTAGAATACAACACAATATAATCATCACACACCAAAAACTGTATTTCATTATCTTACAGATCACAGGCGGCGCCATATTCCCTAACCAGTTGATGCGTCCTTAATCCAAATAAATAAACCGATTAAAGTGGTCCCAACAAAAGAATGCAGGTGGCTCGAAATTGTTTTTCCAAAATAACAACTTTGTTATTTTACTCACGCTAGCTCAGCGTGGATCTTGCACACGGAGGAACTCGGTGATCTAGCAGAGATAATGTCTGCTTGCGTTGGTAAAAGATATTTCTCTTTCATACACAAAGGCGACATTTCTTTTTCCGCGCATTCATTCTACCCTCACCAATACCAAGCATCAGCATTCTTTCGTTGGAGCAAGTATAGCTACCATTAATTCAATCTATTTTTTTTGTCAATTTCGTAGCAAAAATGCGGAAATTTTTCAATATCGTGTTTTTGTACTAGGGGATAAGTTTGCGAGAGTGTTAATTATTATAAACTACGAAACGAAGAAAAATGTGAATTAAAGCAGAAATTGAATAGAAATCGGATTATGGTTCAAGAGTCTCTTAAGTATTAGTCGTAGGAAACTTGAGCCGGTATTCATTGATTTATTGGATATTGCATAACGTCCCATATTAATGCACTTTGGCTAATCGAGAAGATGAGTGGTGATATATGAGGATAAAGGATGAATAGCAGGAAAGAGGAGAAAACCCGGTACCGACTCGTAGCCTACTCCTTTCGGAAAGTACCAAGGGGACCAACGGCTTTACTTCCCATCAGAAAGGACGGTGTAACTTTGACAATCATATAGGTTCCTCCACTAACCCAGACTGCTAAGCAGACGTCGAGGAAAACAAAGCCGTGACACTTGCTTTCGAACCCTCCATCTGCTCTTACCAGCGATATACGTGAGTTTCAGGGTAGAGCGGTCACCGACTCTACCCATGACCACGCCCGATTCTGCTTAACTTCGGTGTTCGAGTGGGAACCGGTAAAACGAGCTCGGCTAAACCGCTGGCTTGAGCCGGTATTGATAATTCCTGTCCTGGTGGAAGTTGTCCAATACCATGTTGAAAGTGCAATATTTTCAAGATGTGTTCCCACTGAAGGATACACCACGAATGTAGTGATTTAAAATGTACAGACTTGGATAGTGTTCGAAACGTTAAGCAATAATCAATCAATCAATCAATTTTAGAAGTTTCACTATTGTGTCACCCACAGCGATGACGACCGCGACGTGAGAAACCCCCTTCCTTCCCTTACCCGTGGCTGGTTCTGACCAGCATGGCTCTCTTCCCCATATCCACTAGGCTAGAGTGGTGCATTATGACCTAACGGTTGATGCACCCTTAATTCAAATAAACAAAAAAAAACAACACCTTATATTTTATTAACTTAGAAAACAATATAATAAAGAAACAACAAAATCAATATTTTGTTTAACATTGTCACAGGCGTCGAAAAGTTACCTAACCGGTTGATGCGCCCTTGATTCTCACGTCGTCGTTTTAAAGTAATATCACTCCTGTTTTGGCCCGGGGTAGAATTGGCCCAGAGCGTGGCTCTGCTAATCGTAAATGGCGATTCAAGAGAAAAGTCCACCTCGCAAACATCAGCTAGTATGAAGGGTAGTATATTACTCCCCGAATCTAGAGGCGAGCTCTGGCAATCGTGGCGGGGATCTTGCCCCATTCCCTTGACGACCTCCCCGACGACGATAACGACAATGACACCACGAACGATTACAAAGACAATGTCGACCACGGCGTGAGAACCCCCTCTGCCTGTCCCTAAGATGGCTGATTCTTACCAGAATGGGACGTTCCTCCCCATATACCCTAGGCTACAGAAGCGCATTATGCCCTAACGGTTGACGCGCCCCCAATTTAAATTAACGTTTACCTTCTGTACGCCCCGTCTGGGCCCGGGGTAGAATTGGCCCAGAGCATGGCTCTGCTAATCGTAAAAGGCGATTCAAGAGGAAAAGTCCACCTCGCAAACATGATAACATCAGCTAGAAAGAGCGGAATATTTTACTCCCCGAAACTAGAGGCGAGCTCTGGCAATCGTCGTCGGGGACCGGCCCTTCCCTTGACGACCCTCCGGCGACGATGACAATGACACAACGAACGATGACAAAGACGATGACGACCGCGACGTGAGAAACCCCCCTTCCTCCCCTTACCCGTGGCTGGTTCTGACCAGCATAGGCCCCTCCTCCCCATCCCCCTAGGCTAAAGTGGTGCATTATGCCCTAACGGTTAACGCGCCCCCAATATAAATTAACGTTTTCCTTCTGCAGGATTCTTGCCAACATGAGGGGGCGGTTCGGGCACAGAGATAAGAGACGCGAACAACAAACAAAAGACTTCCAACTAAAACGGTATCAGTATTTTTATTTTATTTAATTTTTAGCTGTACTTATAGTTTTTATACTTATTATTTTCTCTTTTTTTTTTTACTTAAAACAAAACGCAATATATTTATGAGACACACCATAAACATGGGCCCCCTCTGTCCACCTCGCATACATCAGCTAGTAAGAGGGGAGTATATTAATCTTCTAAACTAGAGGTGAGCTCTGGCAATTGTCTGTCGGGGACAATTCCTCCATCTCTTGACGACCTTTCCTACGACGATGACAATGACACAACGAACGATGTCATAGACGATGACGATCGCGACGTGAGAAACACCCCTTCCTCCCCCTACCCGTGGCTGGTTCTGACCGTCATCATCTCCTCCCCATATCCCTAGTCTATAGTGGTGCATTATGACCTAACGGTTGACGCGCCCTTTATTTCATTAGACTTAACTTAAAAATGTTGTCGAATCATTTGATTTGAAATTAAGTAACTTTTTTTCTTTTGCCAAAACCATCATCTCTTATCATTCTCGATCAATTGAAAACAACATTCAAATTTAAACACACAAACAACTCAAGGTAGTGACTGACAAGAGCACAGGCGGCGCAATAGGACCTAACCGGTGGAAGCGCTCTAGTTCTATGTCGTCGTAAGACTGTCAGATTCAAGAATGGATTGATTGATTGAAGATTGGATGATCTGAATTGTCAGGTGAATTAAGAAGATTTATGCTGCATCTTAAAAACACAGCTATATGTAGGGGAGTATTTTACTCGTCGTCAGGGGCTTCTTCCCTTCCCTTGACGACCTTTCTGATAACGACGACCGAACGATGAGAAAGACAAAGACGACCGCGACGTGAGAATCCCCTTTCTCCCCTTACCCGTAGTTGGTTCTGACCAGCATGGGCCCCTCTTCGCCATATCCACTAGTCTAGAGTGGTGCATTATGTCATAACGGTTGACGCGTTCTTAATCCAAATAAACCAAAAGACGTCGAATGATTATAATTATTATTATTATAATATTATTGTGAAATAATTTAAAAACTAGTATAGTTATTGAAACATATATTCAAGAAGTGTACGAGATATTATCTAAAGTAAGATATATTTAAATTTTTGAAATATTTGATAGACCAAGGTTCTCATTACGAGGAAGGCGGCACGTTGCGTTGTACATATGAGGAATCGACGAAGTAAGACAAAGTCTATCTTTTTTTAAATAAAAACAGATTAACTAAGAAGGACCCTTCATTTTGACTATCGATCTGTCAACGTTCATCTGAATCACGGATATCTCCTAACAAGAGAAAATGTTGTTCCAGAAGTGACACATGTGATGTACCATAATAACCGTACCGTACTTCATCATTATTAACATATTGTACCATGTATGACTCCTTGTGCAGGCAATTTGTTCGTCTATCACGACAACGGCGACAAATTTTTACATTTCTCATACAAAGTAATTTGTATATTCAAATTAATCACCGTCTGGGCCCGGAGTAGAATCGACCCAGAGCTTTTAACATCCAATCGTAAAAGGCGATTGAAGAGAACAAGTCCACCTCGCAAACATCAGCTAGTGAGAGGGGAGTTTATTACTCCCCGACACTTTATGAGAGCTCTGGCAATCGTCGTCGGTGACAACTCTCCGTTTACTTGAAGACCTTCACGGCGACGATGACCATGACACAACGAACGATGACAAAGACTATGACGACTGCGACGTGAGAAACCTCGCCTTCCTCCCCTACCCGTGGCTGGTTCTGACCAGCATGGACCATCCTCCCCACATCCCCTTGGCTAGAGTGGTGCATTATGACCTAACAGTTGACGCGTACTCAATCCAAATAAACAAACATTTTAAATCTTTAAATTTTCTTTGTGTTTTCACTATTATCTCTTTTTTTTTAATAAATATAACCAAATAAAAACAAATAAACAGCAAACTTGTAACGATATGATCAATTTATTACATCAAGTGGCGTAACATTACCTGTCCGGTTGAAGCGCCCTAGTTTCTCACGTCGTCATACTGTTGCATTCTTTACGTTTCCTTGCAACTATACTCACGTTCAGTGACAAAAATGACACAATATTGAGTGATAGAAATTAGATCTTTATTGACAACGGGACCGTAGTCTAGCACCAACATTCCATAAAGCTTCTGCTTCTGTATTAATGTCATCATTTGGTAACTTAGATAGATCGTGGCCAAACAGAGAGAGAGAGATTGATTGATTGATTGATTGATTGATTGTCGTCTTTATTGATGGCGGGATTAAGGCCTGTTAGGCCTTCTCTTCCATCCAACCATTTTATAATTACAACACAAATCACATTGCATAAATCTAAACATTACATATTACATATTACATATTACATATTACACTAAGCACTATAAATACACTGCACTGAATTGGGGAAATACTTAGAAAGATTACATTAAATAGAAGTAATGTGCAAGTAAAATTAATAAGCTATTCATCATCGAAACTAGATAAATTAAATTACAAGTAATGGTATTAGTATTGTATAGTTTGTATAAAGTAGGCAATATTATGATTTAAATTTTTCAGAGTAATTATAATTTGATCGTACAATTAATTACGTTAAGCATTTATATTTATGTGATGATTTGCAAAAGCCATTCATTCTTCTCATTCATACAATCACGTTTCATATAATAATATTATGAAGGTACATACATATAATGTTTTAATTGTCTTTGTTTTGCGACATGGTGAGTTTTATTTGATATAAGCGTTGAGTGACTAATATATATTAGTCACTCAAATGGAGTAGTATGGATGTTTGACGGGTTGCTGATTTAGCATATATTTAGTTGTTATGTAAGTAATGTTTATAGGTTTCGTTTTTAAATGAATGGTAATACTGGTGATACTTATCTCTTATCTCAACTGGGAGAGCATTCCACGTACGTATAGCATGAATTGTAAAAGAGTTGTCCAGCAGTTTTGTCCTGTGCGTTGGAAACGTTAACTGGGTGCCCGATCTAGATCTGGTATGAAAGTCATGATTGGAATGTAAGTATTTGAAATTTGTCGCAAGGTACGAGGGTACAGGGAACGAAAGAAGGCGATGTACGAAGCACACGGAGTGCAGATTTCTGCGGTCCTTCAGACGAATCCATTCAAGGTTAGTAAAACCAGGTGTGATGTGGTCCCATTTTTTTATTCCCAAAATAAACCTTACACAGGAATTTTGTGCTCTTTGTAGACGTATTGAGAGGTCTTCAGTTAAGTCGTTATAGACTACGTCACAATAATCAAAATATGGCATAATGAGACTATTAACAAGCATTGTTTTTATTTTAGTAGGAAGAAAGTTTTTTAATCTGTTAAATGAGTGTAAAGAAGCATACGTTTTTTGGCACACGTGTTTTACATGGTCATTCCAAGTCAGGTCATCAGTCATGTGAAGTCCTAAGTTTTTGACATGGCGTTGGAAAGGTATAATAATGTTGTTAAGAGTAACGCTGTCTAAGGTCGAGTGGTTTACTTTAGCAAGGAGTTTATGATAACCTAGGATAATAGTTTGGGATTTAGCGGGATTTATAAGTAAACAATTTTTCATCGCCCACACGGCAAGAGATTTGAGGTCTTCATTCATCATCTTGATTGCATCTTGATTGCAGAGAGAGAGAGAGAGAGAGAGAGAGAGAGAGGGAGAGAGAGAGAGAGAGAGAGAGAGAGAGAGAGAGAGAGAGATATTTGATATTTGATATTTATTGACTTAAAGGTGGGCTACATAGGGCTATAAAGCCCCTTTGACCATAGCCAACCTCTACAACATGTAATACATAAGTATTTTATAATATATATGTAAGTAATATACTAATAATACTAATAATTATGCTAATTAAACTATTTCTAAACTACTACTACTACTACTACTACTACTATTTCTACTAAACTAATATTGGATACATACTAATAACTGTGGATACAAATTCATACAATTGATGTTTAAAATTTGATTGACAATAATATAAACGTATACTATAGTAAATTCTGCAAGCAATTATAATGATGATGCTCTATTCCCAATAGCGAGACTAATATATTGTACACATAATATTAATTATTTACTTATACTCCCAGTATACCTAGAAAGCAGTGTATTGTGTATTTGATTTCGGAGAGTTATATTCGACCCGCTAGTATACAATTCAAGTCCAAATTCATTCCATAGCCGACTTGCCGTGATAATGAATGATTTATTACATTTTGTAGTGCGATGCTTTGGTATCTGTAACATGTTTCGCGTGTGCCTGTTTGTGCGGTTATGTATTGTATCCATTCTTGTGAACTTATTATAAATATAGGGGGGAGATTTTGTCTTCATAATTTTCATTGTAAGCATAATTAAAGATAGCATTCGTCGTTCTTTCAGTTTTAGCCATTTTAAATGAATATAAGATGGGGTTATATGTTCATCACGTCTCACATTTAGAATAAATCGAACACAAGCATTTTGCACTCTTTGTATTTTAACGTTAAGTGTCTCCGTTAAATCGTTATAAACTATTGAGGCATAATCAATTATGGGAAATATAAGAGCTTGAATTAATATCTTCCGAATGGATTGGGGAAGGAAAGGACAGTTACGTTTTAGTTGATGCATGCACGAAATGACTTTTTTAGTTGTATTATTAATGTGGGGTGTCCACGACAAGGTTTCATCTACTATAAGACCGAGGTTTTTGACATTTTTCTGGTAAGGTATGACCGTGTTATTTATTGTGACTGGGGGAAGTACAGCTGTGTCTACGTTAGCTAATAGTTTACGATATCGACTAGCATCAGTTGAGTTTTTTGAACGTTAAGCGATAGGTTATGGTTGACAGCATACTCATTAAGCTTACGTATATCGTGGTTTGCATGGTTGATAGTGCGTTCACCGTCTTTAGGTTGGAAGTGTAAATACATTTGAAAATCGTCTGCGTACATATGATGTTTTGAATAAGTGAAATTTGTATGTATATCATTAACGTAAAGGGAAAAGAATAGAGGTGACAATACTGACCCTTGGGGTACGCCGGATTTATTTACAGTCCACGAGGAGGCGCTTTTCTCAGTGATAACTCGTTGGTTCCTATTTGTAAGGTATGATGAAAACCAGTGAAGAGCTGCATTGGAAATACCTAGGTATGATAGTTTGGAGAGCAGCAAGTCATGATTTACGCAGTCGAAGGCTTTACTAAAGTCAAAGAGTGCCAACAAGGTTAGTTCTTTTCTATCCATAGCAAATCGTAAGTCATCCGTTATTTTAATGAGTGCAGTAGTTGTATTATGTCCCTTCCGGAACCCAGATTGGAATTCACTAATTACATCAAACTCAGAAAGGTATTTACGAAGCTGATCGTTGATAATTTTTTCTAGAATCTTACTGAATGTGCAAAGAAGACTGATTGGCCTATAATTAGAGACAGATGCAGGGGATGAACATTTTGGAATTGGTTTTACGTGCGCCTTCTTCCACTGTGATGGAAAGACACCATTTTGAAGAGAGTAGTTATAAATGTGCTCAAGAGAAGGTAGTATTATATGTAAACATTTGATGATGAGTGTAATGGGGATCCCATCTGGGCCTCTAGCTTTAGATTTGATTTCGTTGGCGGCTTTTACTATGTCCTCCGGATAGATATGTGAAAAATGAAAAGATTCGCGATTTGGTCGAGGGAGTGAATTATAATAATTAATGGTGTGGTTTAGTTCTGTTGGGTTTATTATACCGGCATTGGATGTAAAGTATTCATTTAAATTTTCGGCGGATACAGAATTATCAAAAGTTGCTTTTTTATGTTTACCGATACCCATGGAACGCACACCGTTCCATAGGTCTGTAGGGTTTTTCGAAGAATTGAATAATTCATATGTGTACTTAATTTTAGAATTTCGAATAGTTTGCTTCGTTCTGTTGCGGAGTGTGCGGAAATTTTCATAGTCATTTTGGTCTTTTGTTTTAATATGACGTCTTCTAGCCGCATCTCGTTCTCTAATAAGTAGTTTAATGTCGGATGTCATCCATGGCGATGGACGGTGTTTCACCTTAACAGTTTTATGGGGAGCATGTTTGTCGTACAAATCCGTTAACTGTCGTGTGAAAATTTCTACCTTCTCATCGACATTATTAGTTTCGGTGATTATATGCCATGGGGTCGATAATGCATCGGTTTGAAGAGAGAGAGAGAGAGAGAGAGAGAGAGAGAGAGAGAGGGAGAGAGAGTGAGAAAGAGAGAGAGAGAGAGAGAGAGAGAGAGAGAGAGAGAGAGAGAGAGAGAGAGAGAGAGAGAGAGAGAGAGAGAGAGAGAGAGAGAGAGAGAGAGAGATTGATTAAGGACTTTATTATAGGCGGGATTAAGACCAGTGAGGCCTTTTCTTACATCTAACCTTTAAAATGTTTGATACAAATTGATACAAATTATAATATGACAGATTACTATACACTACTACTAGAACACTACAAAATATTAAAAACACACAATTAATATTTAACATATAAAAGTCACTTGAATACATAGGGCGGTCATTCATACACACATTCATCCATCTCTTGTATACGCTTTAAATTTTAACACAAATATAATTAATTACAAGATCAAAAACAACAATAATTTGACATGTGAGTTTTGCCATGCACTTTTACATTTTAGCACAGATTAATAGGATATTAAATTAAATTGTATTAGCTTTCAGGCAAACTGACATTTGAAGTATAATATAATGACGTTACCTTACTTTTAAAGACGTGATAATTATTCTGATGTGCATCCCTGATCTCCACAGGTAAAGCATTTCAACGCCTTATAGCATTTATCGTCACTGAATTATCAAGAAGACTAGTTCTGTGAATGGGGAACGCTAATTGTGTGCCTGATCGTGACCTGGTATTAAAATTGTGATTTGAATGCAAATACTCAAAATTTGAAGCGAGGTATGATGGTACAGATGATGATAAAATTCGATGAACGAGGCAAACAGAATGAAGATTTCGGCGGTCATTTAATCGAAGCCAATTTAGTTGTCTAAAACCGGGTGTGATGTGATCTGATTTCTTAATACCTAGGATAAAACGAACGCAAGAATTTTGTGCCCTTTGTAAACGAATAGAGAGGTCCTCAGTCAAGTCGTTGTACACTATGTCGCAGTAGTCAAAGTGTGGCATAATAAGACATAAGACATAAGGCATAATAATAATAAGAGAGAGAGAGAGAGAGAAGGAGAGAGAGGAGAGAGAGAGAGAGAAGAAGAAAGAGAGAGAGAGATAAAGCTCTTTATTGTAAGGCGGGATTAAGGCTAGTGAAGCCTTATCTTCCATCAACCTAATACTACTACTAATAATAATAATAATGCAAATGATAGTGATAAGGAAGGCCTAATGAAAATTATAGATAATTTGAACACAAAGTAATTGGCCTGATTAAATTACACATAATTAATTGAAAACATAAACATTTGAAATTATGAAAAACAATTTACACAATTTAGCTATCATTTCATTCTCCGCATTCATCCATCGCTTTCATACAGTTTCATTACAGTAACAAAGAAGGCGTCCTCGTAAAGTAAATAGAGTAACACAGGTAACCGAGCATATTAATATGTAATTTATTTTCATTATTTGGGTTGTTTGGGTGTTTTGATATTACTTATTGTTTGTACAGTTATCATAAGTATTTGAAGAATTTGAATAATAGGAAGTAGTGGCACTTTTAAAAAGCATAGAAGTTATTTATATATTTGTCTCTGATTTCAGACGGAAGAGCATTCCAAGTTCGAATAGCGTGGATTTTGAATGAGTGGTCAAGGAGATTAGTTCTGTGTATGGGAAATGAGAGTTGTGTACCGGACCTACACCTGGTATTAAACATGTGGTTTGAGCGAAGGAATTGAAAGTTAGAGGCAAAATAAGACGGTGACGATGTTGAAAGTAGCTTGTGAACTAGGCATACGGAGTGAAGGTTTCTACGATCCTTTAATCTAGCCCAACCAAGCGTCTTAAAACCCGGGGTTATATGGTCAGATTTTCTATTCCTAATATAAATCGGACACAGGAATTTTGTGCCCTTTGGTGACGAATAGCCAGGTCCTCGGTCAAGTCATTGTAAACAACGTCGCAGTAATCGAAATGGGGAATAATAAGAGATTGTACTAGGATTGTTTTTTAGTTTAGTCGGAAAGAAGTTTTTTAGTCTGTTTAATGAGTGTAGTGCAGCATACGATTTTTACAAACGTGTTTTGACATGTTCCGTCCAAGTCAGATCATTAGTCATAATAAGTCCTAGGTTTCTGACTCGTTGTTGAAAGGGTATTGTTGTACCGGTTAAAGAAACGTTGTCGATTGTCGAGTGGTCTCATTTTGCTAAAAGTTTGTGGTAGCCTAAAATAATGATTTGTGACTTATTGGGGTTTATTTGCAAAACGTTTTTAGCTGCCCACAAAGCAAGAGATTGCAGGTCTTTGTTTATCATTTCAATTGCTTGATTAATTAGTGAGGGAGAGACATGTATATAAATTTGCAGATCGTCTGCGTATAGGTGGTGTGATAGCAATAAATGAGTGAATTTGAAATGTCGTTAATGTACAATGAGAATAACAAAGGTCCTAAAACACTTCCTTGCGGCACACCTGCCGTCACTGGTAGCCAATTCGATTGATTGTCACCTGAGATAATGCACTGTTGCCTGCCGCGGAGATACGAATTCATCCATTGTAGTGTGGAAGGAGAAAAATTTATAGATTGAAGTTTGCTTATAAGAATGTCTATGTCAACGGAGTCAAAAGCTTTGCTAAAGTCAAGAAGTGTCAGTATGGTAAGTTGTCTACTGTCCATGTGAGTTCTTACGTCATCAGTTACTTTAATGAGTGCTGTGGATGTGCTATGATTACATCGGAAACCAGATTGGTGCTCGTCTAAAATTTGATTTAATTTCAGAAAATCTGATATTTGATCTGTGAACAATATATTCCAGGGCTTTAGACAGGGCGGGTAGAATGCTAATTGGGCGATAATCATTGGGTGTAGAAGGATTTGTCTTTTTAGGCAGAGGCGGACAAAGGCTTGTTTCCAGATATTAGGGTAGGCGTTATATGTAGAGAAAATTAAATATGTGTTATATTGGCTCGATTAGGATGGGGGAGAGGGGCATCCAGCAAGAAGGGGGTAACTGCCAAAAAG
Organism: Sweltsa coloradensis; assembly: GCA_024449915.1. Classification (NCBI taxonomy): domain Eukaryota; kingdom Metazoa; phylum Arthropoda; class Insecta; order Plecoptera; family Chloroperlidae; genus Sweltsa; species Sweltsa coloradensis. The sequence goes on from JAMZAV010004974.1 coordinate 84,032, forward strand.
TGGTTCTGAGATAAACGGAGATAAAGTTGAATATCTAAAATCATTCTTCAGGAAGGAGAAATATTGCTTTTCATGGTAACCCTCATGTGGGTGATTACTCCCCCCCACAATAAAAGCTTTTTTCAAACCCTTTTATTGTGGGGGGGGATACATGCCCCCCTGTGGTGACAACTTATGAAGTATTAAATAAGTGAACTGTGGACCAACAAATCAGGAAATATTCCGGTATTTAAGCAAAACATGATGCTATGTTGTCGAAATAAAAATGGATGATTTTGTTGTTACACTTCCGACAGCTAAACAGCAGACGGAATCGAAATATTAGAAGAGTCTACCGATTGTCGGAATACAGCTCGGAAATCAACCAAACCACGCGGATTTAGCGTCGAGTCTCACCTCCCTGCATGGGCCCTTCCTCCCCATATCCCCATAGACCAGAGTGGTGCAATATGACCTAACGGTTAAAAAATAAGAAAAAAACATCATAATATCTAAAAGTAATAACTAAGGCATCGCACAATAACCTATTCGGTTAAGGCTCCCTAGTTCCTCATGTCGTCGATAGGTACTAGTTGGTTTTGAAGCCTACTTGAATTATAAGCTGATTTCAGTTTTACGAAATTTGGTAACAAATTGTGAGATGAACGTCAAATGTCTACTTCGGATTTCACAGATTCTCACAATCTACAAAGCTGGACGTGTCTTGTTTCAATAGAGGCGCACTATGACCTAACGGTTGACCCTCCCTCAATCAAAACACACTTAAAATGAACTAATATTATTGTTATTATCACACTTAATCTCATGTTGTTTAACAACATCTCACGCAACATTCACATATAAAATGAAACATTATTGAAACCAACATTTTAATTGGATGAGCGTAGCGAGCGTAGCGAGCAAAGCGAAGATTCCATTCTACTACACTGAAAAAAAATTCCGGAATGCTTTTTTTTTCTTTTTTTCTCTTTTTCTCTTTTTTCTTTTTGTATTTTTGTCTGTTTGTCCACACGATTCCGGCTAAACCGATACTCCGATTGCGATGAAATTTTATAACGCCTTCGAAATCTCTGAGCTTAGAACTGCCACGTTTTTTGAGCGCACTCGTAAAATTATTTCTCATAAAAATCGCAATTTTACGATTTTTTTCGATTTTTAAAATTTCTTCGACTTTGAACTCCTGCATGCTTTTTCGATTTTGATGATTTTTTCACAGAACCTTAATCTTATGAATTTAGGTATTCGTGTCAAATTTAAGCGCCATCGAAAAATTATTTCTCATGAAAATCGAAATTTTACGTTTTTTCTTCTTTTTTAAATCAATTCTTTCACTTATAACACCTATATGCTTTATCCGATTGTAATGATTTTTCACAGAACCTTAGTTTTATGAATTTATATATTATTGTGAAATTTGAGTACAATTAAATAATTATTTCTTATGTTAATCGAAATTTTACGATTTTTTTCTTTTTTTAAATTACGATTAATTAAAAAAATTTAAAAAAAAAATTTTTTTTCATTTAATTTAAATGAATTTTTAAAAAATCTTCAACTAAGTCATGAATTTTTCACAGAACAACAGAAAATCCGCATACCACTTGGCTACTCAATGCACCAATTACGCTCATCCAACAACGCGGCGGGACTTAAGCGTTTTCCTAGTTAATTAACATGTTAATAACTAATAACTGAAGCGTCGCCCAATAACCTATTCGGTTGAGGCGCCCTAGATCCTCATATCGTTTTAGTGGTATAATATGTTGTTAGTTTTTTTTTTTTTACCTTGAATGATTAAAGAACATTAAAATGTTCTCATCCATTACACATCCCCCCGTCTGGGCCCGGGATAGAATTTGGACCAGAGCAAGGCTTATCGTAAAAGACGAGGAAAGAGATAAAAGTTCTTCTCGCTCACATCAGCTATAGTATAAAAGGGACTATTTTACTTCACGAAACTAGAGGCGAGGTCTGGCAATCGTTGCCGAGGACACCGTCTGGGCCCGGGTAGAATTGGTTCAGAACATGGCTCTGCTTATCGTAAATGGCGATTCAAGAGAAAAAGTCAGCTAGAAAGAGCGGAGTATCTTACGCCCCGAAAAGAGAGGCGAGCTCTGGCAATCGTCGTCGGGGACCTTGCCCCCTTCCCTTGACGACCCCTCGGCGATTTTGATGAAAATGACTACAACGATTACGGTCATTGTTGATCCAAAGACGATGACGACCGGGACACCGACGTGAGAAATCCTCCCTTGTCCTCCCTCACCCGTGGCTGGTTCTGGCCAGCATGGGCCCTCCTCCCATATCCCCTGGCTAGATTTGGCATTATGACTAACGGTTGACGCGCCTAAATCCAAAAAAAACAAAAAAACAAAATCCACTGACCGATTCCCCGAAGCGACGAAGACAACGCGACCAATGACACAAAAGAACGATGATTGCGTTGGTTTTCAGCTTCTGCATCTTCCTCCCCTTTATCCCCTATAGTCTATAGAGTGGGTGCATTATGACCAAAACGGTTGACGCGCCCTGAATCCAAATAAATTCATTATCTGTATAAGGGAAGTGTCTTCCTGCCCCTTCGACTTTCACGTACAGGAAGCGGTATTTAAAGAAAACGGTTTTGAATCAACACCCCAATCTTGTGAATCTTACTCTAGGCCATTTGATATTGAACCCCTATTGTTAGGCTAGATTAGCAGTCTCCCTAAACCCCGCACAGGCGCGACGTAGCGAATTGAAGAGTCAATCGGGCCATTTCGAGATTGGCGATTTGGGCGTTTTAATTGGATGCTTTTTTAATGCAATAAAGTATTTATGGATTGTGTGATATGGTTTTAGCTTTTGCAGACATTTATTAAACAAACAAGAAACACCACGACCTTAGGCATAAGGAAATTTAGTAATCATGTGATGTTAAAGGCTAGTAGTTTAACCTAGTCAAACCTGGCGGCATCTTGGAACAATCCTGGGCTACAAATCGCTCCCATCTGATTAACATGTAAACTGGAATTTCAAGATGGGGTTCTAATTCACGGAAGTGGACACCGACTGCTAATCTAGCCCACCAATAGGGTTCAATATCAATGTTCCTAGATGTGACACGCTGTTTGTTCCCATATCGGTACATCACATGACGACTCAGTCTAACAGGAGATGATACCAAGTGATCCCAGTTTATCCTTTCCCGTTCACTTGATGAACTTCGGTCGTACAACCTGCGACAATCTATCTTAATTTTGTTGTTATTGGTAATTAATAGTTTCAAGTTATTTAATTCCTTGTTTAATATTCTATTTATCACATCATGTGCATTTTTGTATATTCTTTTGTAACGATAGTTTTAATCTCTCATTAAATCTCAACCGCGATGGCGACATACAAATTTTCAACAAATTACTGAAACAGAATGAAAACTTAGTTCTAGTATCTTGAAATATCTCAAGCAGCGCACTACAACAGATTCGGTTGACGAGCCCTAGGTGCTCATGCAGTGTTGATACGAATGAAGCTATTTTCTGTCTGTTCTCAGTTTACGATATTGAGGGGGAACTTTCTCGCATTGTTCTAGCCACATTCTACATCTCGACAGTTCAGATGTCAGGTTTGTACGTCTACAGCGCGTGTAACAACAGGTTTCTGTTCAGCCAGAAGATTAATAGTGTTACATGTTTAATGGTCGTTTGGTTAAGTCATGGTCAATTAGATCGCAAGTATAACATAAAATGCCCCCCGCTGTTATTGGGTAGACTTAGCCAGGGCATGGCTCTGCTAATCGTACAAGGCGAGGTACGAACATAAGTCCACCTCGCAAACACCACGCTGGTTAGCATATGGGGAAGTAACTTTATATCACTGCCCGAAAATAGAGGCGAGCTGGGCAATTCGTGGTCGGGAGACCTACTCTCTTCACTTGACGGACTTCCCGATGACGACGGACAATGAAATCACGAACATGACAAAGACGATGACGACCGCGAACGTGAGAACCCCCATCCTTCCCTTTCCGTGCGGTTCTGACCAGCATATGGGAACCTAAGTTTGGCGTTGTCCGGTTCCTCCCGGTCAGCGGGTATAGGCGATTAACCCGTGCTAAATGCTTCGTAAAGCGATAGCGCGAGAACCCGACCACCACGGAACCGGAATTATATTCATATTGCAAGCAAACTATAATCTTTCTTCTTCGCCGTGGATTATACATAACTCTGCTTCTATCACAAAATATAATGACATTGTTTTGAGGTCGAAGTGAACTCTACATTTTACACTGTTGCCAAACCTTCCAAGTGATCATGAAAAAGCAGGTAAAAACTTTTGTTCCGTGGCATCAGCATAACATTTGGTATCCGACTTGCTTTGTGGACAGACTGTGAGGCACTGGGTTGTACTTGATATAATATACTTATAAAATATCTTTAATGTGCCAACCCCCAAAAAAAAATCTTGGAATTGAAAGTACATCTAGAACCATGGACAGGCGGTGGTCATGCGAGGAGTGCCACAGCTGCACACAACGTGACTGCGTCTCGCTTAGGTTTTGCCGCTCAGGTCAGGAGACATTTTGCGACAGCTGTCGCAAACATGAGTACATTTAAACTCATAATGGTTTGAAATTTAGGTAAAGCTTCATCGATTCAAGTAGTAGACTCCATCATCTTTTTCACAAAAATATGCATCTTGTGATGTTATTGGTTGAGATTTCTTTTGCGATAGTCAAAAGATACGGCGAGTTACATTTTCGTTACCATGCTAATTCTTAGGTCGCTATAGACAATGAGAACCAATTTCCTTCCCGCCATCAAAAATTCTAGGTTCCCCTATGGGGCCCTCCTCCCCAGTATCCCCTAGGCTAGAGAGGCGCATTATTGACCTGACGGTTGACGAGCCCTCCCATTCAAAAACTAATAAACCCCAAACATTTGTTCATCTTTCTTTTGTCTTAGTCCCCGTCTGGGCCGTAATAGAAATTGGCAGGTCTGATAATCGTAAAGTGCGAGGGAAAAAGACACATTCAGCCTCAGCTAGTATGTAAGAAGTACTCCCTTAATACTAGCTGAGCTGATTGTCTTTCCCTCGCACACACAATATCACACATTGACCACTCAGAGGCGAGCTCTGGTATCTAACGTATGGTGAAACACTCTTTTTTTCTGAAAAAGCACCCGACGACGGTCTATCGTCGACAACACGATACTTGACGTGCCCCCCCCCCCTGAGAACCCCCCTTCCTCCCTCCTACCCGGGCTGGTTCTGACCAGCATGGGCCCCTCATCTTCATATCCCCAGGCTATTAGAGTAGCGCATAACGACCTTACGGTTGATGCGCCTTGAAACCAAATAAACAATAATATAAATAAACGGTTAGTCACATTATTATTCATAAACATTATGTCTATCAACCCTGATCTTTTTAATTATATAAATTATACTAGTATTTAAAAATTAAAAAATTGATTCCACAAAATGCCACTAAATTCTTGTTAAAAATTACATGTAATAACTAAAAAATATCATGGGCCGGCGCACATCTGATTGGTTAAAGCGCCCTATAGTCCTCATGAAAGTCTTACCTAGAAAGTCTAGATTATTAATTAGCGCTTTTTCTTCAAAAAAGAAGGTCCAGGTTGATTCTTGATATAGGCGACGTTTTTAACGTCTGATTGAACTTTAGTCCATCAGTTATTTGTTTTCGCCCCGTCTGGGCTTCTGGGTTAGAATGGAAAAGAAATCTGGCTAAGGAATTTGGTAAAACGGTGCATTTGGAGGCGTCCTAGTAACGAGGCACATAATAAACACCAAAGGTTGTTCGAATCAGCCGTGTGGATTCTGGTGCTGTCCGCTAGTAGGCATGTTCGCTCGCGACAGTGGCGGCGCATACAGGCGTGACTTGAGTCGGCTAGACCCCTGAAACTGTTCGTTGAGCGAGTGGGTAGGAATGTTAATTACCAGTTTATTATGGCTTGCTCTGCTAATGAGTAAGTTTAGTACAAGTAGTAAAATAGTTATAATGGGAAAGTATTAAGTCTCGCAAAACATTCGCTAGTTTGTGCAGGGGACAATTTATATCACTCTGAAACAAGAGGCGAGGAGCTCCGGGATTTCGTCTTGGGGAATAAATCCCTTCCTTTAAGGAACTCCCCGAAGATGACGACATGACGACCTATGTCAATTATACAAACGATGAAAACCACGTAAGAACCACATAACCTTTTCTCCCCTCTACCCGTCGTCTGGTTCTGAACAGCAAGGGCCACTGCTCCCTATATGCCCTAGACTAAAGTGGGGCATTATTTTATAACGGTTTGCGCGCCCTTAAACAAAAATAAATAAGAAAAAAATAAAACAAACTACAGTCCAATTTTCTTTTCAAATTAGGTATTAACTTAGAAAACAACCAAATCATCAACGTACCAATAACCCAATTTCATTACCTATAGTACCATTTTACTGGCGGCGCCAATATAACCCACCGGGTTGGAGCGCCCAGGTTCTCAACGTCCGTCGTACTTCGTACACAATTGACGAAATTCCCACGTCGGCAAAACATCACCTAGATATAAGAGTTTTTATATGCTGCCCCGAAACTAGAGGGAGCTCGGCGGCTCTGGTCGTCGGGTAACATTCCCTTCCCCTTGACGACCTCCCGCGATGACGACAATGACACTACGCACTATGACAAAGACGTTGACCGACCCGCGAGTAAGGAAATACCCCTTTTCACCCCCTACAATGGCTGGTTCTGACCAGCATAGGGCCCCTCCTTCCCATTATCCCCTAGGCTAGAGAGGCGTTTTCTGATGAACGGTGACGCGCCCTTACACTAAAAACCCAAATAAACCTAGTCACTATAATCTTTATTATTTATTTGTATTAAAGTTGAACTTCGGAAAACAATCGTTATGTTGTTAAGTGGGTACACTATTATTTCGAATCTCTTCATGTAGTTAAAAAAAAAAACTTCATACGCACAATTAAATCAGTCATAAACACAAAATAACACAGGCGGCACACATGACCTAACCGGTATAAAGCGCCCTAGTCTCACGTAGTACATGAATTTTAAGCTACATGTGCTTGATGATTACATCGGAAGTGATCATTTTCCAATTCAGTGTGAATGCTATTAAACTACAATAGGCCCACACACTCCGGTCAGCGATTGGAGACTTGGCAAGCTGATTGGGGCAAAGTCCAGGAAAATTAGTGAAGTCTCTTTGCCCCCAGGTGGACTTTACTAGTTCTCGGACCCCAACGGCCTTGTTTCAATATGGTGAGAAAATGCTTGCTCGATGCAGCATATGCCAGTATACCAATGGACTAGTGGTGAACCACGCCGTCGTGTCGTCCCCTGGTGGACAAAGATGTGCATTGGCCATCAAGGCCACAAAGAAAGCAGCTTTTAAAAAAATTAAATACATTTCCTACATTGAAAATTTAATCAAATTCAAGCACGAGAGAGTGAAAACGAGACGAATTACAAACATAGTAAGAGGCAGTCAGGCAAGGTATGTATCTTCTATAAATTACAGCACCTCTTCCACCGTGGTGTGAAAAAGGATTAAATCAATAAGTCGACGTCAGGTAAACACCATACCCGCTATCAAAGGATGGCGGACAATTGGTTCTTACTCCAAGGCAGATGTGGCTCAGTACTGGGTACACATTGGCATCAGTAAGCAGCAATGCACGATATGATGCAGAATTTCTAGTACACAAGAGGTAAAAGAAGCTGCGAAAAACTTAATTTTTCATCGAAAATGATGAGCCATACAATAAAGCTTCTCTTGTGGGAACTCCGATGGCGTTAAGCTCATTACGTCGCACATCTGTGGGAGAAAGACAAAATGCACAAACGACAGTTGGTGCACTGAATGATCCCTCATTGGAAGTTATTATTTTATTTTTAATTATTTTGTGGTTGTCTGACATTATTTCCCGTATAGTTGGGAGTAGTGCCATCTTAATTCCACTCTTAAAACCCACAAAAGATAAGTCCCCCGGATGCCGACTTCATATCGCCCTCTTTCTCTGACAAGTTGCTTTTGCAAATGGTTCGAAAAGATGATCAACAACGACTAAGTGGATGGCTGAGGAACACGAGGTTATTGGCGAAAGTCAATGTGGATTTCGTCAACGTCGTTGCTACATCGACACGCGTGGTTCGATTAGAGACGTTATTCAAGGAAGGGGTGGTTGCAAAACAACATGTCGTTGGGGTGCTTTTTTGACATTGAAAAAAGCATACGACACAACATGGAGGTACAAAAAATACTTCAACAGACTGTCACGAGTGGGTTTTAGAGGGCACATGCCAAAAATTTTTAGAAAACTTTTAAAAGATATAGAATTTTCAAAGTAACGTGTTAACAAGTACGTCCGACTCGTTCTCACTGGAAAAACAGGTGTACACAAGGCTCGGTCTTGTCGGTATCACTGTTTGCTATTGGAATAAAATTGTGTAGCGGATTGTATCCCCAAAGACCTAATGGTCGTGCCTATTTGTAGATGACTGGGAATCTTCTTCAGAATAATAAATTTATTAACAGCTCAAAGACACGTGCAAAGGGGATTCGAACAATATAAGCGAATGGGCTCGAAAGCGAGGGGACACGATTCTCTCCCGAAAAGACTCAGTGCATTCACTTTTGCCGTCTTCAAGGAATCCAAAATTACCACAACTATCGTTTTAACAATGTAGAACTTTATTTCAACAACAAATGTCCGTCTCTTCTCGGCATGGTGTTTGACAAAAAGCTAAAATTGGAAAGGACCCCGTTGTGAGTTAGCAAAAAATGCCATGTTGAAACTCAACTTATTGAAAGTTCTTCAGTATAAATCGTGGGGAGCAGCTTAGGACTTGCATGTTGAGAATCTAGGATCTCTAGTTTTGCTCAAGATGGACTATGGATTTTGTTATACTCTTCAGCAAGTAACACAACCCTTAACTTCTGACACTGTCCACCATTTGTAGTCTTCGAATTGCTCTTGGGGCATTTCGAACAAGCCCGGTAGTCAGCTGTTATGCCGAGTCAGGTGTGTCCTCCTTGGCAGAACGGAGGAGAAACCTATTGATGGGCAGGTATGTAATGAAAATTAAAGCATGCCTACCATCCAGCAAACGGATGTTTTTAACACGACATATGTCAGACACTTTGATAACAAACCCAGGATCTACTTCCCACGGGATTAATGATGTAAACTTTTGTTTAATCTTATAGAATTTCATCTGCCAAAAGTTTTACTTTGTATTCAGCAATAACCCGTCCTGGTTTACACCAGAGGCCGATTATTATATTTGCCTTTGTCGTTTTTGATAAAAAACTCCACTTGCGATAGTGGATTCAAAATTAACTTTTCGAGAGATTGCCATGAACACAAAGGGTTATTTGGTATTCACGATGGCTCCAAAATTTACAACAGGTCTGGAAGTGTTGTATTGCTCCACCTTAACTGACGTTCAGGCTAAGCGACGTTGTGTTCGTTTTCACTGCAGAGTATCGCCATACCGATGGAAGCTCTTAAATACATTCTACGTTGTCGTTGTGGAGAATACCTTTTGTCGTTCAGATAGTTTAGTTCACTTCAAGCCTATAGAACTCATGTATCAAGTATCATTGGTACAAGACATCCAATTCTATTTAGAAAAAACTAAACCTCTACGGGTTATATAATAGAGTTTTGCTGGAAGACCTGGCACAGTGGCATAGACAGAGAGGGACAATGAACACGATGATAGGGCTGCCTAAGGAAGCTTCCCAGCTTGCCGACGTTGATTTCATTAACCATTAAAATCTAAGAAAGGTTCTTTTAATGAATCATTAAACTATCCTGGGATCACACAAGGCATTTAAAAATTTCCAGCACCCCCCCCCCCCCCCCCCAAAAAAACTTAAATGCCTGTTACAGCCTAAAGAAACATTTTAAAAACCATTCACAGAGGAGATGTACAAGGAATTATAAGAAAATATATTGGAAGAGAAAAACCATTTCAGCAGCCAAAAAGCAATATTTTTAACAATCAAATCTAACACAGTCAAGAAAGTATGGGAAATTGTAAATCAACAAACTAATGAATCAATAAACAAAAAATCTGCCGACTCTAATAAAATCCTAAAAGTAAATGTGGAACTACATCCAAAGATCAAACAAATAGTGTCAGATACCTTCAAGCACAACTTTGCAACAATGGCAGGTAATCTCACCCAACATCTAATTTACTGATGGCAAAGCATCTGCTAAATATCTAGCAGTTCAGGTAAAGCTCCATCAAAAATCTTTATTTGAAACCATACCAATTGAAACGGAAATAAGGACATAGTTATGGAAAAATTTGAAAAATCTCCAATCTTGTGCGGCTTGATCAAATACCCATGACAATAGTCACAAAAAATTATACGTTATATAGCGCCAAGTCTTAACCCACATTTAATTACGTATTGACAAATTCAATATTTCCGCAGAAATTAAAGGTTTCAAAAATAATACCTTTATTTAAAAAGGGTGACAAATCGGATGGAAATAAATACCGACCAATTTCTCCTTTCTTTTTTTTGTGAATGCCCGTATTTTCTAAAATTTTGAAAAAAATATCCATACAAGGATATTACTTCATTCCTTGAAAAAGAAAAACATCTTACTATCAATAGCCAAAATCGGTTTAGGAAATTATAGCGTCAACATTTAATACCATAGAAAAAGTTATTAATAATTATACTCAAGGAAAGGAAAAAAATGAAACGCTTAATTGGAATCTTTTGTGACCTTTCGAAAGCTTCGATTGCCTAGATCACGCGTTACTTACTGGCTAAAAAACTGCACTATTAGGCATAAAGAGGTCATGCGTATAATCTAGTTTTAAAATCATATCTCACGGACAGGAGGCAACGTAGAAATTAAAACCACAGATGAATACAATCACGAGAAATGTTAACTTATCTGATGGTGAAGCAGCAACATGTGGAGTTCCTCAAGGCTCCATACTAGGCCTCTATTGTTCATAATATTCGTTAAATGATCTCACTTACATCTTGAAAAATTATAGGTAATTGAAGTATTTGCGGATTGATACCAGTATTCCTAATAAGAAGCAAAAGACATGTACCAATCTGATAGTATTAGCGAAAGAAGTGCTGAGCGCAGTAACTAAGGGTTCCAAATAACAAACTTTTACTAATGCCAATATAAAACTAAGTCATAGAATTCCAACCCAAGAAACCAAAACTCATAGTCAAAAACCAACAATTTTAACAACAATCAATAACACGGCAGATAACACGTGATAAAAAGAGTTCACCACAAACAGAATTTCTGGAATCCATATCGACCAAAATCTAAAACTGGGCCACACACATTGCGATATCGTTAGCAAAAAAAAAAAAAAAAATAATAAGTTCTGCATGCGTTTTCACTAAAAAACAATCAATGTAATCACAAACACAAAAAACTGCAAAAATAGCTTACTATGCTAACTTTGAATCACAAGGAGGTACGGCATCAATATATGGGGCAGCTCTGGTTTAAAAGCGGACACAATATTTAAAACTAGAAAAGAGCAATAGGAAATATTCTTGGACTCAAAACAAAAGAAAAATTCTTACATTAAACCTCACTGTAAGCCACACTTCATCAACAACACAAAATCCTCACTTTAGCAGTCTATACTATTTTCAATCCGACGACTAAATTTAAAAAAATCTATGGATAATAAGAAATTGACAAGAACAATAGCATTCACAGCCATTAAAAAACAAGACAAGCAAACAACATACACACTAATTACTCAAGCGGAAAACCATTCACAAAACTTAACTCCAATTATATAAGTTCTAAAAATTATTTAAACAAGCTACCGACAAGTCTAAAACGCCATTTCTTAATATGAGCATTTTTAAAAAACAAAACTAAAAAAACCTCCTATGTAACAAACGCATATTACTCGTTGAGGAGGAAATTTGAAGGACAATACTACTATAACACTGTTAGGCCTATTCTTATACTACCAATTCTAAATAGGCCTACTAAGATATAGATATATTGTACTATTGTTATGTTTGTTATTCCACAAAATAGGCTAAGACATATTGTTATGGTAGGCCATTTCTTTGTCTGTGTTGAAATTTTGTCTTATAGTTTGTCTTATTCTATAGATATTAATATGGTTTGCCTTTTTGGTTTCTTATGTCTATCTTTGTTTTATGTACTGCCTTAAATTGGAAAACCATTCTCGGCCCACAAGAAAAACTAGACAAATTACTTGTTCTCTCGTTTCATAGTATTCTTTATATACGAGGCCACTCAAATTTCTATTACTAGCCAACAGTAAAAGTTTATGATAGTACAACTAAGACTAAGGCATTAATTATCAAGTAATACTATTTTTTAGGATAGAAATGGGACGGAGTATATCTCAATTTGCATCCGTGTGAACAGCAAAAGGTACCTTTCCACACACCTCAATAAACAAAGTTTATTTGTTAGGAATAAGTAAATAAATACTTATTCCAGACACTATATTCTAAGGTCATCACAAAAGTGTACATTATTATAGGTATATGCTTATGTGTGTGGAAAATAAAACTTACTTACTTACTTACTTACTTACAAATCTAGTTCCGTTCCAGATGGCAAGAGTGGAGTCAAGCAAAAGATTGTTGGATTTTGCGACAAGCATCTTGGGATTGTGTTGCAATAACAAATGCGTAGTGTGACTGCCCACAGTGACTAAAACAATTGTCCACTACGTCCGACTCTCACGTAGGAGAAAAGGTGATTTTGGTCTAGACTTCGTATAGGCCACACACGCCTAATCACGGAATCTCTTAACCAGAGAAAAGGTATGTGGACACATGTGATGTACTTTAACCGTACATATATGCTAGCAGAATGTACCAAATTTGATGCCTTGCGCACGCAATTTGACTCTCCCAATCATATGAAGAAATTCAGCAATGATAATTTCCGGCCGACAACAACTTGTATATTTCTATCCATAGTAATCTATTTAACAAAATTAATTCACATCATACACATTTCTTTCTAATTTTTTTTCCTTATTTTCATTCCACATACAAACTTTTATTTTGCCTATTATTTCATCATTAACATTTAGTTTTGTTATTTATAGACTTAGAAAACAATCTAATCATCAAAATACTGCATTAACTCTTTCATATTACCTTTCACATTGACAGGCGGCGCCAATATGACCTAACGGTTTTGAGAGCCCTAAGTTTCCTCACGGTCGTCGCCTGTTTGTCGAAGTCCCCAGTCTGGATTGCCCCAAGGAGCATGACTATCCTCACAACATTTCCTGGTGAGAGGGGCACAATATGAATCTAACGGTGGAGCGCCTGAAACACAATATTATTTGAAACAAATATTTTAACTTTTTTTTATTATTAATTTTTTCGAAATATAAAGGGAAAACAAACAACAAATTCAATTTAAAATTTAAAAAAAAAAGCGACAAAATTGACCTACCGGTGAAGCGCACTGGTTTCTCATTTTCGTTATGTTGTTTCTGAAAATAAACAAAAAAAAATCGAGGAAAGGGGTAATATTCTATCTAAAAAAAATAATCATAAAAACCCAATAGACGAAGGTTTTGCGCGCCAACCAAATAAAAAAAAACCGGGGTTGAATTTTTGGCCCCCAAAACCGGGGGTGAGTGGTAATAAAATTTGGGGGCGGGAACATCCGCAAAAACATGGAGAAGAAACTCCCCGAGAGAAAATACAGTTCTTAAGATTTAAAAAACTACGCGTTTTTTTTTAAAAAACATTTTTTTCCCTTTAATTCGAAATAAAAAATTTTTATTTTTATTTATTAGTTGTTTTATTTCATCGCTGAGAAAATCAGTCTAGGTCCGGGGTAGAATTGCCCCCGAGTGGGTTTAATAACTTTTAAGGAAATAAAGGGGACGAAGAATGGGTTTCTTCCCGAAAATAGAGGCGAGGTCTGGCCCCGGGCTCGTCTTGAGTCGGTACTCTCCCCCTTAACCTTCCGACATGAGACGGGCCCCGACGAGAGAACACACCTTTTTCCCTTCTATCCCCCTAATTTTAACGAAAGGTTGACGCGCTCTTATTTCCCAAAAATACAAAACTAAAATAAAGTTAGATTTAAAACTAATGTTGAACGAGCCTTTTTTAATTAAAATTAACAAAATAAAACTTTGGAAAAATTTTAATTTTAAAATCAAAAAACTTAACAAATATTTTTTTACTTTCAAAATCACTTGCGGCTCAATATGACAGCGCCCCTAGTTCTCCGTCGCAAATCACCCCTTCCTTATCTGGGCCCGGGGGAGAATATAGATTCCTGAACCCATAGAGGGAGCTCTGGCACTAAATTACCCCCCCCCCCCCCCCCCCTTTGACACCCTAAAAAGACGATGACAGTGTTGTAAGAACCTACAATGTACCCCACCCGCGTTATACCACCCCTCAATACTTTTAGAACGGCGCCCCCCCCGTCGGGCCCGGGGTAGAATTGGCCCAGAGCAGGGGCTTGTAATCGTAAAAGTCGATTCAAAGAAAAAGTCCCCCTCGCAAACATCAGAGAAGAAGGGTAGTATATTACTCCAGAATTAGAGGCGAGCTCTGGAATCGTTTCGTCGGGGAAAAATTTGCCCCCTTCCTTTGAGACCCCCTCGAGACGATGACGACAATGACCCCCACGAACGATGACAAAGACAATGACGACCACGACGTGAGAAACCCCCCTTCCCCCCCCTCCCCGTGGTCCGGTTCTGACCCGCCAGGGCCCCCCCATCCCCCCCCCCTAGTTAGAGGGGTGCATTATGCCCTAACGGTTGAGCGTCCTTAATCCAAAAAAAAAAAAAGAACAAGCATTTTTACCGAAGGGTTTGATGTGCAAAAAGAAATAAACCACTAAACCTTTGAATAATTTTCTTCGCCCAAAAATTTAAAAAAAACTTACAACAAACAAAAAAAAATTGCCCCAAAATTTCAACATATCAGGCGTGTTATATGACCATCCCCCCCGGGTTTAAGCGCCCAGTTCCACGACGTCTTATTAAATCTTCAAATATGGCCTTTCTGGCGTGCAAGGCAAATTTTAAAAGAAAAGTTACCTCCAACATCAACTAAAAGTAGTGAAGAAAATTTTCTCCGACAAACGATGACAAAAACGATGACGACAGCGACGTGAGAAACACCCCTTCCCCCCTTTCCTGGCGGTTCTGACAGCTGCCCCCCCCACCAAAACCCTAGGATAAGTGGCGTTTATAACTGACGGTTTAGGTCTTTAAACAAATTTAACCCAAAACCCCTTAATCCTATTATTCTATCAAAGTCAAGTCAAAATCCCTTTTTTTTCAGAATAAACACATTTTACATTTCAACAACAACAAACAACAACAACAAAAAAACAACAAAAAAAAAAAACACGAGACGACATAAAAAATATTGATTCTCATTCATTTAATAAAATAGAAATTTAAGTATAGATTATTTTGAACAATAAAAAACTAAAAATAGGAAGCTTTGCAAACGCTTTTTCAGGCGCGTTGTTGGATGAGCGTAATTGGG
>JAMZAV010004975.1:0-47601 GCA_024449915.1 Sweltsa coloradensis
AAACTACCTCTCTGCTTACCCCCACCTCAAGTGTGGCGTTCTTACCAGCATGGATTCTCCTACATCCCTATGCTAGAGGTGCACGTTATGACATAACGCTTGACGCACCTTTAAACCAAATTACCTAAACTAAACACAGAAACTTTCATATAAATATTTTGAAACATACCTAAAGGATTAGCTTAGGTGGAAGAGTGAGCTTTATATTCGAACGTCCCCGCTTTGTAAAATATTTGTGCTTTTAAATTAATATTTTTACAATAATATTATTGTGAAATAATTAACAAAGAGTATACCGAAACATACAGTCTGAGTCAGTCAAGAAGTGTAGGAGATATTATCTACAATAAGTATATTTAAATGTTTGAAACACACGATCCACCCAGGCTATCTGCGAGGAAGGCGGCAGGTAGCGTTGTACAGTCAGGGTCATATATAAATCAAGAGGTCTCAAACAAGCTATACTTAGTCTTATCTTTCTCAAAATAAAAACAGATTAATCAGAAGGACCCTCCATTCTGACATTTGATTTGTCAACGTTCATCTTACGGATATTTTAAAGAAATATTTTATTTCATAAGTATCTTTCTTTGTATTATTATTGTAACTCTGTATCCTTAAAATTGTTTGGTGGAAGATAAAGCACAGGCCTTAATCCCGCCAATAAAGACGTTATTCAGTCAATCAATCAATGTTAGCTGAATGAACAAATATGATGACTTGCGCCCGCAAGCTGATGGTGATCTATCGTATGATAACGACGACAAACTTTCAAATATTTAATTCAAATGAATTAATTTACAAAATTTAATTCAAAATTATTTATTTATTTAATGTCAATCCTATTCAGTTAAAAAACTGATTTACAATGGAGGACAATATCAAACATCAAACGCATTTAATTTTTAATTCAAAATCAAACTTAGAAAACGACATAATCATACAACACATTATTAACTCATTTCAATAACTTTTTATAATACAGGTGGCGCAATATGACCTAACCGGTTGAAGCGCCCTAGTTTCTAACGTCGTCGTAGGTTCGTTGCACCTGTTTCATGCTTTCTTCTTCTCTCAAATGGCGAGGAAAGAGTAAGAGTACAACTAGCAAACAACAGCTAGTATGTACGGGAGAATGTTAACTCCCCGAAATTAGAGGCGAGCTCTGGCAGTCATCGTCAAAGATTAATCCTCCTTCCCTTGAAGACCTCTGCGACGATGACGACCATGACAACACAAACGATGACACAGATGATGACGGTCGTAGTGTCAGAACACCCATAACACCCTTATTTCAAATAATAAAAAAAAAACATTAAATCCTCCCACTACCCGTGACCGGTTCTAAACAGCATAAGATTTTCCTTCACATATCCCGTCATAGCTCATAATGAAGTTACGGTTGACAAGCCCATAATCCCAATATACTTATTTAAAAAAATTCTTGATAACTATGTTTTCCACCATGAGCCGGTAATCCGGGCATCAAGATTAGAGCCGCGAACGCCTAATTAAATTATTGTATTATCGTAGCAATGTTATTCAATATAATTCTTCTCTTGCTATAATATCATCTCTACCATTTCCTTTCTTTGAAAAACTTAAAATACAACACAATATAATCATCACACACCATACTGAATTTCATTAACTTACAAGATCACAGGCGGCGCAAGATAACCTAACCGGTTGAGGCGTTCTTAATCCAAATAAACCAACTGATTACCACATATTCAATCTTTTTTTTTGATATTTCGTAGCAAAAATGCGGACATTTTTTAATATCGTGTCTTGTACGAGGGGATAAGCTTGCGAGAGTTGTCATTATTATGAACTTCAAAACGAAGAAAAATTTGCGTCGCAGCAGAAATTGAATAATATTAGATTATGGTCCAAGAAACCCGTCTGGGTCCGGAGTAGAATTGGCCCAGAGCATGGTTCTGCAAATCGTCCCCCCGTCTGGGCCCGGGGTAGAATAGGCCCAGAGCATGGCTCTGCTAATCGTAAAAGGCGATTCAAGAGAAAAAGTCCACCTCGCAAACATCAGCTAGTATGAAGGGTAAGTTAGTATATTACTTCCCGAATTAAGAGCCGAGCTCTGGCAATCGTCGTCGGGGACCTTGCCCACTTCCCTTGACGAGCCCCCGACGACGATGACAATGACACAACGAACGATGACAAAGTTAATGACGACCGCGACGTGAGAAACCCCCCTTCCTCCACTTACCCGTGGCTGGTTCTAAACAGCATGGGCCCCTCCTCCCCACCCCCCTTAGGCTAGAGTGGTGCATTATGACCTAACGGTTGACGCGTCCTTAATCCAAATAAACGAAAAAATGCAAATCGTAAAAGGCGACACAAGAGAAAATGTCCACTTTGCAAACATTAGCTAGTATAAGAGCGGAGTATATTACTCCCAGAAACTAGAGGCGAACTCTGGCAATCATCGTCTAGGACCTTGCAATGCCACCCGACGGCCGTTGCAACAATGTGGTGGAAGGAGAAGTGATAACACAATAAAGAGATAGATAATATACAATATTTACAACACGGTTTAATTACACATTAGACACACAACATATCAAATACCGTACGCTGCCTTACAAGGTCTGGAACCGACCTAAGCAACGCGCCACCTTACCGACTGACATTCACAAGTTCACACACATGTGTCCCAACGCCTCTCAGTAGCGTCCCCAAGCTAAAACTCACCCTCGTCAGAATACGCCCCCTACCACATGGGCTAACTGGTCATGTGGCAATGGCGCAACTCTGACCACCCGCAAAGCATCCCAGACACCCATATGTTTGGGGTGCATTGCATGACCCCCCCCTAAAAACAGGTGAACAACACAAAAAGACAATAACAATAAAGGAGACAACAATACGTACAAGTACACTAAATGAAAAAGCCCCATCGTCTTAGGTAAGATTGGGAAATCAGTAGCTTACGTTATAGTTCAATGGTCTACCATAATCATACACTTTATATTACAATAATGTTCAATGAATATGTACCGAGGTACCCATGCAACCACAAGGAAACACCAATCCATCGGCATTGCAACATGTACACTCACCGGTTAAACATACATAATATATACATACATTCCCCGGTCACCATAAGACCACATCACTCCAAGAACACACAAATCAAATGACACCATCTGGATACATCAATTCTATGTGATGTGTATACTCCCACACATTACCATTATGCCTGGTCTTTACACAAATATAACAAAATAAATTTCCAGGCAAAATTCTAATAAATAATAATAGTCTGACAAAGGGTTCGACAACATTGCACTGTTCGATGTGTCCTGTAACCTTGTTTATATGGTTGCACTGTGTTGCACCAATACATTGTTCTCCTACACTTCTTTGCACACTTATTACGTCATCCATTGTACCACCATTACAATATTTATTTACACTTAATCCTCCATTTTACCACCATAACAATATTTATTTACACTTAAACATCAACTTCACACACGCTAATGACTTCAGTGTTAGTGACGTTAATCAGATGATGACCGGTTCGGTACGACCGTAGTCGATCGTAAGTTGTACTGATGGGCTGGTGGAGCCCGCGGTATGGGTGATAGGTTTCTATTGTTGCTTGTGTGAGCGGTAGGGTCGGCGGATACACTAGCCCATTCAGGTTGTGTAAAGTAGGGTGTGAGTTGATCAACATTGTTAGTTCCAATTCGTTTCCCTGAAACAGGGTCTACTATTTCATACACATTTTTGTTTATCTGTTTCTGCACACGCCAAGGCCCATCCCTCTTTTTTGCCAAGCTACTGGCTATGCCCTTCGACGCGTCAGACAGCACGTGCGTGTTCCTTAAAACTAATTGTCCTACTGCTAACTGTACATCACGTCTACCCTTGTCATAGACCCGGCGTCGAACCTCCTGCGTCGCCTGCGTGCTCTGAGCCGCTAGTGACCGCGCAAGCTTCAAACGGTCGTCCAATTGCTTGGAATACTCGGCGACTCCATTGTGTGTAGGTAACACATGGCCGACCTCCCCTGTGTCAAGGAAGGGAAATCTTAGCTCCCTACCCAGGGTGAGGTAGGCCGGTGTGAACCCAGTTGTTTCATGCACGGCGCTACGCAATGCAAAGCCGATCTCGGGTAACCGTACATCCCACGATTATGCTCTGTGGTAAGTGCGACGATACACTGCTTTAGGGTTTTATTTACTCTTTCAGTGAATACCGCATGGCCTATAGCTGACAATATATTTAGGTTTAATACCCAGCTGAGAGCAGGTCGTCCTTCCATTGCTTACTAGAAAATTAGCTACCATTGTCCGATCGCACTTGAGATACAAAACCGTACCTACAACAATACTACCATCATTAAGCACCGCAACGACCGCTCTAGATGTAGCACTTCTCAGGGCATACAACTCGCACCATTTCGTAAAATCATCAACTATCACAAAGATGTATTTGCAGCCGTTCGACGTAGTCGGGTAAGGACCCATTTAATCACATGATATATGTGTACCCGCGCTGTGGCTACTGACTGATTCATAAGCCCCGCAGGCTTTAGGTTGCTAAGTTTAGTTTTTTGGCACACTTCACAAACCCCTTATGTAGCGCCTGACATC
Source organism: Sweltsa coloradensis (assembly GCA_024449915.1). Classification (NCBI taxonomy): domain Eukaryota; kingdom Metazoa; phylum Arthropoda; class Insecta; order Plecoptera; family Chloroperlidae; genus Sweltsa; species Sweltsa coloradensis. Next base: position 4,623 of record JAMZAV010004975.1, read on the forward strand.
TACGCGCACACCTGCCCAGGTTAAACCTATTCCATGATACGTTTCAATGTTTTCGCCGTCCCGAGATGGGATGCTAACGCATTATCGTGCAATATAACCCATCACAGTCCTTTTTAGCTCTCGTGGCACAATTTTTTTGAATGCACAGTTAGCTGCCGAACTTCTTTCATCTTTGTCCCGACGGCATGTATTTCACGAGCACGCGATCGGCGTCCAGCGTCATGCCGTCTACCTCACCCCCCTCTGCTTCTAACCTAGCGATTAGGGGGCGCAAGGCGAGGGTCCTTACGCTGTAGGTCCCTCCACGTACCAGTGTCGGTCAAATCGCATTCTACTACTTTTGCCATGGAACAAACAATCCACTTCTGGCTGGAAGGTGAGACGGCCTCGCGATTTATCCTGACACTCCGTGGAGGTCCCTACTTCCGCATCCTCAATCGGCAGTAGCTCGTCCACTAATCTTTCGCGCGTGGTCCTTGACCCCGCCCCCTGCAGAGGAGCTCTGGGATAAGCAATCAGCTGCCAAGTTCGACGCTCCGCGACGATACTTAATCGTGCAATCTAATGGCATCATACGCATTGCCCACCTCTTAACCCGCCCCGTAGGGGTGTCCATAGTAAACAAACTCTTGAGGGCAGCATGATCCGTTTCTACCGTAAAATGAGACATTTCCACGTAAGGATAGAATTAATTTACCGCCCACACTACAGCTAACCCCTCGAGATCTGTACTAGAGTACGATCGTTCACACACCGTCAATGAGCGAGACGCAAAACTAATTGCCTATCGCCCTGCATGAGGACGGCCCCTAAGCCTTCCTTAGACCCATCAGCATTGGATAGTGAACTCCATATCCATATTGGGAAGCGCCTAAACAAGTATCGGCTTGTATGTGTGTTCGCAGTTCATCAAAAGCGTTCTGCTGTTCACAGCCCCACATCCATCGAACCCCCTTTTTTAACAGTGTAGTGAGAGTAAGATGGCCGTTACCACTGAATCTAGGAATGTAAGCTCTGTAGAATCCGGCCAAACCGAGGAATCTTTGCAGCTCTTTTAGATTAGTTGGCGCTACGAACTTTGCTATTGCTTCTACCTTTTCAGGGTCAGGTGCCACTTCTCCAGGTGTGATTATGTGCCCCAGAAGTTGCAGCTTTTGCTGACATAGCTGTACTTTTTTAGGGTTGATTGTGAGCCCTGCGCGGTGCACACGGTCTATGACGTCAGCTACATGTAGCACGTGCTCTTCCTCACTATCTGAGTATACAACGAAATCGTCAAGGAAAAACATAACATATTTGAATAAAGCACCCTCAAGTACCTTATCCATTAACCGATTGAAGGTATGGCTAGCCCCTTTAAGACCGAAAGGCATGCGTTTGAACCTCAGAATCCCTCTGCTGCCGCCATAAAAGGCTGTTTTGGACCGATCGGATGGTGCCAACCCTATCTGGTAATACCCCTGAGAAAGATCGAAAGTAGTCATAAATTTTGCCTTACCTAATTGGGCGAAAATCCAATCGATGCGAGGCATGTCATGGGGGTCAACCTCAGTTCTTTGATTAAGCGGCCTGTAATCTAACACCATCCTATACCCACCCGTCTTTTTAGCTACCAGAACCGGACAGCTAAGCCACTGACTCGTGCAAGGTTCGACTATGTCATCCGCGATTAAACCATCAATGATGTCGTCCAACACTTCTCGCTTACGAGCGTTCATGGGCCTGCGTCCACAGCGCACTGGTTTGGACTCCCCTGTGTCGATTCGATGGACAATAAGATCTGTTTTACCTGGCCTTTCAGTAAAAACCGCTTCTCTAGAACCCAACATGTTGGCAAGCCCTTTCCTTCATAGTGAGAGAGCATTTCACATCATTGCACAACATGCTAATGAGGCTCATACGACCTACTACACTGCTACTATCAGTGCGCGTATTTACGGTAACACTAACTGGTGCTTGCATCTCCTCTTTCTTATCAACAAGCTTGTCAAATGGGACAACGACCTGCGGCGCTACCCCGAGGGTCCACCCCCCCTCGCCCAGGTGTAATGAGATGTTAGCCGCAGTGATAAAATCCCTCCCTAGAAAATGGGTCTACATAGAGCAGGTAATAATAAACAGGTCAGCCTCTGATTACCCCCACTCCACCCTACATTCAAAGTGACTTTACCCATACACTGCACCTGGCCACAAGCTAGCTGGCAATGAGCGCGTTTCCTCCTTTAACCCTCATTTCTTTCTGTAATACTACTTTAATAACTTCATACACCTACAAGAGTGACAGATGAACCAGTGTCTAAGAGCGCAACAAACTTTACTCCGGCAATCTGTACTGTCAACAGTGGCTCATTATTATGCCCCTTGTAATTTGCTGTCAAAGCTTCTAGTAATACACCTTCCGTATGAGGGATTGAGGTTTTCCTGAGAGGAGGAACGTTACAAGGACTTGTCAGCGTTAGACCATCATGTATGGGCATGATGGTCCCTACTGAAAATTCCTTGGCTGCTGTTTTTCCGCCCTCTGTCTATCCGGACAGTTTCGCTTGAAATGGAATTTACTTCCACAATACCAGCACTCTACTCGCCTGCTAGCCTCATTGGGCCCTCCACCTCCGCGTCCTACCCCTCCTACACTAGTACTACTGTCCACACTGCCAGTGCCAAGCATAGTCCCCCTGCCCGGAGTCGAACCCTCGTAATAAGCTCGCCAAGCAGGCACATGGCTGGGCATGAAAGGGGTTCTAGTGCCGCATAAGACAAGTTCGATACTCCGCGCGGTTGCCACAACATGGGCGGCTGCAGCTTGCCCGGCCGGGCAACTCACCTCCTCCCGCGGTAGCGTGTTGGTAGGTCTCGGCGTCCATGCCAGGCTAGGCTCCACGGACAGCTCGGCTGGCGGGGGCGGACGATAGAGGCGGTCTTGCAGCACGCTCGCCTGAAGCTCTGGTCCCGCTGCAGCGATCTTCCGCAAGGAAGCAAACTCTCTTCCGGTCACCAGACGACGAAACTCGGGATGCAGTTGCTGTATAGCCCTCCGCACCTTCTCGGCCTCGCTGACGGTCACTCCCATCTGTGTATAATACCCCGCGATGGCCTGGATGTACGCGGAGATTGGCTCGTCCGGATGCTGCGTCCTCGCCTCTAGCTCCCGTTGCAGCGCCGCCACATAATTGACAGCGCCGTACTCCCTCTTCAGCGCCGTCTCGAACCCGGTCCAGTCGACGAAGCCCTCATTGAACTCCCACCAGCGTAACGCTGCGCCAGTTAGCGCCACAGGCACGACGCGCGCCAGCAGTACAGCGTCACTCAGCTGCTGAGCGGCGCCGAAACGACGCAAATCCCCTAGAAATTGCGTCGGGGTCTTACTGTCATGGTACCCGCAGAACGTGGGTACCGATAACTTTAATGGCGTCCAAGCACTAGCCCCCCGATCTGCATCTTCGCACAGAGCTGGTGTGGAGGCGTCGCCGTCCGCACTTCCAGCCTCTCTCTCAACCTTGCCGCAACAATGGCTGGGTCACGCGGCGTCGTCCACCGACAATTGCAACAAGTCCTGCAATAACTGCGCCGGCACGCCAATGTCTGCCATCACTTCACTGACGTTTGGCTTAAACCTCCCCCACCTCAAGTTCACATACCACGCACTCGATATACCACAGTTCAAACACAAGCGCAAAAAAAATCAATCCCGGACGGTGCCCCACGTGCAATGCCACCCGACGGCCGTTGCAACAATGTGGTGGAAGGAGAAGTGATAACACAATAAAGAGATAGATAATATACAATATTTACAACACGGTTTAATTACACATTAGACACACAACATATCAAATACCGTACGCTGCCTTACAAGGTCTGGAACCGACCTAAGCAAGCGCACCTTACCGACTGACTTCACAAGTTCACACACATGGTCCCAACGCCTCTCAGTAGCGTCCCCAAGCTAAACTCACCCTCGTCAGAATACGCCCCCTACCACATGGGCTAACTGGTCATGTGGCAATGGCGCAACTCTGACCACCCGCAACGCATCCCAGACACCCATATGTTTGGGGTGCATTGCAACCTTGCCCCCTTCCCTTAACGACCCCCCGGCGACGATGACGACAATGACATCACAAACGATGACAATGACGACCGCGACGTGAGAACCCCCCCCAACAAACATTATACTCTGGGTCCCGTGCGGGAAAGTTAAGGGAAGTGCGGGTTAACTGCGGGAAGCGGGACGTCCCGCACGGGACCCGCGAGGGAAGTTTAAGGGACGTCCCGTATTTGGGAAAGTCACGGGACGTCCCGCACGGGAAACGCGAGGGAAGGTTACGGGACGTCCCGTGTCTGGGAAAGTCACGGGACGTCCCGCTCGGGACCCGCGAGGGCAAGTTAAGGGACGTCCCTGTGTCTGGGAAAGTCACGGGACGTCCCGCATAGTTCCCGCGAAGGAAGGGATTCGGATAAGATACGTACGGGTAAACTGCAATGCCCGTTTATTATGAACGATCCAGTTAGTCAACATAATTTACTATTTTGCCTGTGAAACAAAATGAGCATATTGTACTTTAATCAATCTCCAACATAAAGAGTTGTGTGTGTACATTATTGAAAAAACACGATAACCAATCACCTTGGTAATGAATATATTATTAGTTTTTTATTTATTAATTAAACAACAGCTGTATGCATCAAGAAATTAAAAAGAAAATTTTGTGGTATATTATGAAAATTCAAAAGCAATTTATAGAACGTTCTTTTTCATTTTTATTTACCGCCACGGAGCCAACATTCATCTGCACACGCGAAATAAAATTGAATTCTTTATGCAGATAATTCTGTAGCATTTGGCCTGCTTTCATTTTCTCCTGTAATACATTTTTGTTTGAGCGAAGCAAAGATTCCATTTCACTACACTGGTGAAAAAAATCCGGAATGTTTTTTTCTTCTTTCCGTTTGTATTTTTGTGTGTTTGTTAACACGATTCCGGCTAAACCGATACTCCAATGGCAATAGCGATGAAATTTCTAAAGGCCTTTGAAATTTATGAACTAGAACTGCCACGAGCCACGTCGATTTACGATATATTCAGATTTTTAAAAAAATTCTTCGACTTAAACCTCTAGCCTACATGCTTTATTCGATTGTAATGATTTCTTCGCAGAACCTTAATTTTATGAGTTAATATATTCGCGTGAAATTTGAGCGCAATCAAAAAATTATTTCTCATGAAAATCACAATTTACGATATTTTACGACTTTAATAAAATATTTCTTTGACTTATATACCACCTAAATACTTTATCCTATTGTATTTTAAGAATTAATATATTCGTGTGCAATTTGTGCGTAATAGAAAAAAATATTTTTTATAAATCACAAATTTACGCTTTTTTTCGTTTTTAACCAAATTTCTTCGACTTATAACACCTACATGCTTTATTCGATTGTAATGTAGTGTGTAATATAATGTGCGCCCCTGATCCTCATATCGTCGTCGTTAAACTTAAAACAATATTACCAAGCGTGTCTCGCAGCCCATAGCAATGGGAAAACGAAATCAATTTAAATACCATCTGAATAACACATAGCAGCTCAATGCACCAATTACGCTCATCCAATAACACGCCTCCCCTGAAAAAGCGTTTGCGAAGCTTCCTAGTAAATCAAAAAATTTCACCATACTCCATGGTTTTACTTTTCACCAACTGAGACAAAAAGATATGAAGATCTCACATGATGTCATTTAATTTTGGTTGCATGTTCCAATAAATAAATAAATTTTATTTAGAGTCTGCCCACTCAGTTATATAACTGATTTTCAGTGGGGGACTTTAAATCAAAGCGACCAAGCCAACCATGCAGGCCCCGACGCAATCGACGAGTGAGCGATAACCAACCAAAGATCAATATTTTTAAAAGTAAATATAGCAATCAGTGGTATGGACAGTGCGAACATCCGCGGATCAACGCCAGAATCAACAAGGCCGATTCAGAACAACTCTGAATTTATTATGTATTTTTTATTTAAATTTATTTATTTATAGAATTAGTACCGTTATTTTGTGGTCAACCAGCATCGCATCGGACAGCCTATACTTTATTTATGCAGATACACCCCCTCGGCATTTATCAACAACTAGAACAAATATCGAACATGCGCTGCGCATAGAAAGCATTATTTACTGTACCCACATTTAAAATATACCGTACACCATTAGTATAATATACTGAACACTATTCCAACACATCCAAAATAATTAAAAGACTATACGGATAGGCCACAAAGCAAGCACACAATAACTATGATACTCGAGTAGATTTGCTGTTGAATCTATAGGGTGTTATTCCCACTCCGCTCAAGCATCCTCCGTGGCGTAACGGTTAGATGCGTGGCTTACAGATGGAGAGTCGCCCTGCTGGACCGAGTTCGAGGCACCAAACTTGAAATTTTATAATTACTTGCAATTAATACATGTTGTGTTTCCACCTACAGGCAATCAACTGGTGTCGAAAATAAGACAAAATAGCCATGTAACCGATATTATATAAAACTTTTTATTTTATTTTTACGTTTAGCCTACATATTTAGCACCTAGATCGCGCTACAGATACTACGGGAAACTAGCGGGAAGATCGCGGGACGTCCCGTGCGGGACCCGGTATCGGCCAGTAGGACACTTCTAGGCGGGACCCGTACGGGACGTCCCGCAAGGGTCCCGCCCGGGCAAGTGCGGGAAAAAGACTGCGGGAAGACTGCGGGAAGACTGCGGGAAAGCCCAAAAATGTTTGTTGGGCCCTTTCCTCCCCTTATTCGTGGCTGGTTCTGACCAGCATGGTCCCCTCTCCCCCCCCCCCCCCTAGGTAAGAGTGGTGCATTATTACCTAACGGTTGACGCGTACTTATAATATCACATTGGCACAATATGACCGAGCCGGTTGAAGCGCCCTAGATTCTCACGTCATAGTTCGTCACGATTTCCTTCAAGTAATTAAATGCTTCATAGACTTGATAGATGAGCTCCCCCAGTCGATTGTGGTTCATTCTGCGTTGAGATGATCTCTGAAGACCTAATCAATTTCTCTATGAAGACTCAAGTTCCAGGACGATAATATCTGTAAGCCCAGTGTAAAGCGCACGTTCTGAATCTGCTGTGTAAAATGGAACATGGCATTCGAATCGCGCGGCTTCCTTCGATGACGCGGAATGAAAACTTTTATACCCAAACCGGCGTCGGTGGTATCAGCTCTCGACTCAACACCCTCGCAGGGGCTTGCCTGCAACGTATTCACGCAGGCGGCAGGAATGAGCTTCACGACCTCGTTTCGCGTCCTCGAGCCTTCAGACCTCTTCCCCTCTTCAAGTACCCTTATCCGCCTTTAGCCTTTCAATTTGTCTAACTCTATAAATGTCGTGTTCTCTTGTTGTCTTTCATGTAATGTTAAACTTGTAACTCTGCTATCACTGTGCCAGGCTACAGAGGGCCTCACTTGCCCTGCAATAGCCTTCCTGCCCTATGGGCAGGTAAATTTTAATAAAATAAAATAATATAACAGTAACAATAAGATCTTTTATCACAGAATGGCGAAAACCTTGCATACAATTCTTAATAGATGTCCGTTGTTTAGCCAAGTTAAAATCACATCCAGAATATTTAATTGTTTATTTAAATTATATCCATATCAAGATGGTTTTTATTATTATCTTGTTTATTCATTTCATACAAGTCTGGGCCTGGAGAAGAATTGGCTCAGATCATGGCTCTGCGAATTGTAAAAGGCGATTCAAGAGAAAAAGTCCACCTTGCTGTCATCAGCTATTGAGAGAAAAGTATAATTCCCCTCAAAACTAGAGGCAAGCTCTGGCACTCATCGTCGGGGAACCCTTTACCTTCCATTGACGACCTCCTCGTTGACGACAACCAATGAACAACAGTAACGATGACAAAAATAATGACGAGCGCGACGTGAGTAATCCTCCCCCTACCCGTGGCTGGTTCTGACCAGCATGGAATACTACTCCCCACATCCCCTGGGCTACAGTGGTGCATTATGAAAAAACGGTTGACGCACCCTTATATTGAATGAATCCAATGCGATAACAGTTACGTTCAAGTGAGCTACTCCTGGCGAATATATGTTTTTAATCGCGCGTGCGGGGACAATCAAATTATTTACTTATTTTGTCATTACTTACAGCTTTTTATTTTCTTTCTTTTAATAAACTGAGAAAATAACACAACACACAAAAAACAAATTAAATGTTTTAGCTTACAACATCACTAGAGGCGCAATGTGACCCACGGGGGCGCTCTAGTTTCTCACGTCGTCGTATGCAGTAATGATAAGTGCGGTCTTAGTTGCAGCATAACCTCTGTAGAGGTGGGTGGCTGCAATGGTGGGAAGCGGGTCTTCAGATTAGGAAGCCCCCCTTGGCTTTGGCTTTAACAGACTCGTGATTATGTAAACCATTTTCTCCTAGCAAAAGACACTTTTTTTGGGATGATGGGGAGGTCCCGGCCCGGGGTTTTTACAAACTTTATTGGTAGGGGTGCCGGTCCAGGAAAGTTTTTTTTTGCTGATAAAAAAAATGCCATTTATGGAGCCCCCCGCCCAAAAAAATGTTTGTGAAAATTTTTCAGTAGAATTTTTAACGTAAAACTTTACCACTTAACACCCGTTATAACGGTCGGTTTTACCTACCCGAGCGGACCCGCCCCGAGAACCCAAAGCGTTTAGTCCCCGAACCGGCCCGCTGTCAAAACCCCCACCCGCACAGTCCTAGAAATACAAAATTTATTTTGTCCAGTCACAGAATATTTTCAAGCTTGACGAAATTGAATTTGAAATTTCGTTATGTTGGTATACCAAATAAAACCAAAAAATATAGGCCTCCCTCAAAAGTGAACTTAGGTAGAGAGTGCCCTTTGGGGCCCGGGGGGAATTTTGCATCAGAAAAAGTAGAAGTAAGAAAGTTTATAAATAGCCACCCCTGAAATAGAGGCGAGCTTGGCGGTCGCGTCAACAGACAACACGAACGTCACAAGGACGGTGACACTACGCGTGAGGGTTCGCATTTTGACCTAACAATTTACGCGCCCTTTGGAGTATTATATTATTTAAAATTTTCTTAAAAAACTTAATTATTTTAAATAGGATATTGTATTTTTAAGTTTAGGGTTTTACAATGGGTTTTTCAAGAAATTTTGTTTTTAAATGGCAAAAAAGATCCAATTAATTATAAAACCAAGACTCTTGACCGGGAAAATATAATTAATTAACACAAACACACGAACAATAACCCCGGCAGAAAAATAAACACTTACCAAAAAGTGCGTAAATTTTTGCGTGCCTAGGGGATTTTCCCGCCGTTTGGAGACCCTGGGGCAGCAATAGGGGGGCGATTTTCGAAGCGGAGATGTGCTGACACCGAGAGAAGTCATTTCCCCCGCGTCTGAGGAGGAAGCGGAGCTTCCGCAAATTTTCGCACTTTTTTGGTAAGGTTTTATTTTTGACCGTGGTTTTGTTCTTGTGTTTGTGTTAATTAAAATCCAAGTGTTTTGAAACCCCAGATGATCGTCGAAGACTTTCTTTTCAATACATTTTCTTTTGGTTAAATTTAGAAAATAATAAAATCCTGAAAACAATACCATAAACGTCCTTTTCAGAACTTACATATCCGCAAGTGGCGCCAATATGACATCACCGGTTGAAAGCGGCCCCCTAGTTTCTCTCGCGTTGTTACGTCGGTTTAAAGATTCCACTAAAGGAATTTGGAAACGGTGACTTTTAAGGCGTTTCCTAGCAACGAGGGCACATATAACATTTAGGCTGTTCCCCCGTCTGGGACCGGAGAAGAAAAGCCCAGAGCATGGCTCTGCTTATCGTACAAAGCGATTCAGAGATAAAGTCTACTTTCACCAAACATCAGATTTAGAAAAAGGAGTACATAAAACACCCCAAATAGAGGCTGAGTCTTGGGCATCGTCGTCGGGGACCTTGCCCCCTCACCTTGAACGCCCCTCCATCGACGACGATGACAATGCCAGAACGAGACGATGACAAAGGAACGATGCATATCAGCGACTTGAGAACCTCAAACTTAATCCCCAACCCGTGGCTGGTTATGACCAGCATGGGGCCTCTCCTCCGCATATCTCCTAGGCTAGAGTGGCGGCATTATGACCTAACGGTTGGACGCGTCCTGAATGTCAAACAAAGAAAAATATAATTCGAATCAGCCTTGTTGGATCTGGAACTGTACGAGGGTGGAATCGTGTCCAGCTTTAGCTGATCGATTTGGTGTTTACTACTTGAATATGCCGGTCTTGTAGTTGGGCTATTGTTCGACTCGCCGTTATGGTTCTTTTTGTCGGCGCCTACAGGGTTTGCTTGGTCGGCTTTAAATAATATGTCCACCACTGAAAATCAGTTTTATCTCTCAATATACTAGATCTGGTCAATATAGCGGTACTATGAACTTTCCTACTCTTGAAACACACAACACTAGAAGTTTGTATACATAAAGGTTTGGAAATAGGTTTTAAACCTGTTATTGACCCCTTGTCTAGGCCTGGAAAACATTGGCCCAAAGCTTGGCTCGTAGAACCGTTACAAGGGATAAGAGGAAAAAGTCCATCTCGCCAAACATCAGCTGAAGGAAAATATTTCTACCCTGAAATAAGATGCGAGCCTTCCGGCGAAACGTCGGGGGAAACCTCTCCCTTCCTTGAGGCACCTCCCGACTGACCCCGATGAGACGATGAGACTGCCACGTGAGTAAACCTTCTTTCCCCTACCCGTGGGATGGTTCTAACCAGACATATACTCCTCCCCTGTCACCTTGCTAGGAGTGGCGGATTATTACCTAATGTTTGACGCGCACTTAAAGTCCAAATAAGCGTAACTTTTATGTATAAACTTAGAGAACAACCTATCATTAAACAAACAACAAACTCATTTCATCTACTTTACAACATCTCAGCGGGCATATGACCAAACGGTTGATGCGCCCAAGTCTCACGGGACTCTGTGGATAGGGCGGGGAATTTCACAAGTCTGTGATTTCGCTCAGAGCATCAGTCGGCAGCGTCTCCTTCCATTTTTAATGTTCGGAAGAAAATTCGAATCCCAACCAATATTAAAAAACCTGAATATCTTCACGTAGAAAAAAGTGGTATTTGTCCAGAATTCGCAATAGGCACACACGTCTAACTCACGGATAGGTGATTCAACAAAAATTTAATGCACATCAACAATTTTCTTTTATTTATTCATTTTCATTCACAAAAGTATTTTTGTTTTGCTATTACTATCATCATTAACATTAATAATGTTATATTACACACTTAGAAATCAATCTACTAATCAAAAACAAACATTATCATTAATCCTCATCAACTTTAGTATCACAGGCGGCGCAATATGACCAAACCCCGTTCAAGGTGCCCTAGTTTCTTCACCTCGGCTTAAATCTGTATCACCCGAAAGTAGATCCTGCTTATAGCGGGCCTTCGGAACCCATGAATCTTCTTCGCGTCAATCTCCGTCTGGGCAGGGGGTTGACACTCAACATTAGTATTCTTATGCTGATAGTGTAAGAGAGACAGAGGCAAAGTCCAATCTCTCTGGCTTATGGCAGTGGTCGTCGGGTCCCCTCCCCCCTCCACGTCTGCGGCCCGGGGTTAGATTTGCTTAGGAGCATGGATTGCTGATCGTAAAAGGCGATTTCAGAGAAAAAGGTCCACTTCGCAAACATCAGGCTAGTAAGAGAGGCGAATCTTTACATCCCCGAAATAGAGGCGAGCTCTGGCCAATCGTCGTCCGGACCTTTCCCCCTTTCCTGTGACGAATCCCCTGGCGACGATGACAATAACACAACGAACGATAAACAAAGACAATGACGACCGCGCGTAGAGAAACCCCCTTCCTCTCTTTACCACCGTTGGCTGGTTCTGACCAGCCTGGTGCCCTCCTACTCCCCCCACCCCCCATAGGTTAGTGGTGCATTATGACCTAACGGTTGACGCGTCCACTTAATCCAAATAAACAAACAAACGAAAAACCAAAACGGGGTAGAATTAGGCCCAGAGCATGGCCCTCTGCCTAATCGTAAAAGGGATTCAAGAGAAGGAAAAAAGTCCACCTCGCAAACATCAGCTAGAAGAGCGGGTATGGATGTTCTTTACTCCCCAAAAACTAGAGGCGGAGCTCGGCAATCGTCGTAGGTGGACCTTCCCCCTTCCCTTGACGACCCCTCGGCGTACGACGACAATGACACAACGAACGATGAATCAAAGACGATGACGACCCGCGACGTGATGGGAAACCCCCCTTCCTCTCTTTTGACACGTGGCTGGTTCTGACCAGCATGGGTTCCTCCTCCCTTCCCCACACCCCCCTTAGGCTAGAGTGAGTTGGCAGTTATAACAGAGTAACGGTTGACGCGTCCTAATCCAAATAAAACAAAAAAGTGTTAAATAAATAGATTAAAAATAAAAAAATTAATAAATATATTTAGATGTCTACCCACTCAGTTATACAAACTGATTTTCAGTGGGGGGCTTTAAATCAAAGCGACAAGCCAACCCTGTAGGACCCGACGCAATTACGAGAGGTGAGAGCGATAACCAACCAAAGATTCGATATTTTTCATATCGGAAATACAGCAATCAGTGGTATGGACATGAGAACACCCGCGAATCAAACGCCAGAATTCACAATGGACAGATTCAGAACAATCTGATTTATTATGTGCTTCGTTGCTAGGACGGCTCCAAAAGTCATTCTACGTGATAACTGTGCAAAGTTAGTTGAAGAACAATTGTCTACAAAGAACGCTAGTCTCTCAATTCCTCACCAGGTAAGTGCGAGTCGCAAGTAATTCCGAGATCACTCTTACTCTGAGCAAAGGAGATAGTCATACGTGAGATCCCCCTGACCTCCCCATTCACCCGTCACTGAGATATTAAGATGGACCCGACCCGACATGTGGTCAGGGTCACAGGTGAACTTTGCCGTGTTCATGTTTGATGTGCTTGAACAATTATAAAAAAGATGAAAAACTTTTATAACAGGTAGTAAGTTATATCTATAAATCTTTGACAATTTTACTGTTTATAATTCTTTTATTTAATGTAAATAATTCGATCTTTACAGAAATCTTTATCAAAACTAAACAATTAACAAATAAAAAAAAATAACAAATACAAAGACTCTCGAACCATCCCTTTAACCGTTTGTGTGTTATGTTTATTCAATTGTTATTTTGATAGTAAGATTTCTGTAATCGAATTCTCATATACAATAAAAATAGTTAAACAGTGAAAAGTCCAATGATTTATATTTATAGTGCTAGAACGTGATTCAAGTAATGTTGAGCAGCCAGTTTATCGTTGCTCACTCAAATGTTAAAGTGAACTTTCTAAAACTATTTCTGCCAATTAAAGTATTGGTAGACAAATATGTGACACTATTGGGTACGCGTTCGGAAAATACTCTTTATACGCGCCGAGACCCCGTTGCCACCTCCACATTGGTTTGGGTGGAGGTGCCGGGTAGGACATTAAACAATATACATGGCGCAGGTAGTTTAAAAAATAAGATATTATTCCTTGGTCCTAGGACTACTATTCACTTTTTGTATGATATGTTTATTCCCATAAAGACATAGTCATCGTACAAGGGTCCCACTTCTGCGTTGAATTTGGCTGCTGAGCCGCTCACGAGGTGCGTTTTCGTGATAGCCTCCCGTTCTCGGGTGTAGCTCGCTGAAACAAAACATTATGAGTGGACCATGTCACTGTGTCACGTGGATGGTTCTGACCAGCATGGGGCCCTCCCCCCAAATATCCACTTAGTAAAATAAGATAGAGTGGTAGATATCGACGAAGGTTGGACGCGCCATAATCCAAATAAACTCAACTAAAGAAGCACGAGGACAATGAACAACACAAAAGGATGACAAACGCGATGAACAACCACGACATGAGTTCCTCCCCTTTCCTTCCCCTCCCCTACGGAGGCTTGTTCTGACCAGCAATGGGACTTTAAATTACCAACTATATAGGTGTCATTTTAAAGCATAAGTTACTTAAAATCAATTGCGCACTGATTTTCTTATGCGGCGAATACCACAAAACGCGTATTCGCGCAGACGCGTAAAATATAATGTTCAGCATTTAACAGGCGGTGGATAATCATTGAGATGAGACAACATCCAACGCCATCTTTGTCTGTCTTGGTCGCATTCGCACGGTACAAGTCGTACTGTTTCAATTTCTCTGGACTAAAGTGCATTTCATTTGTTATTCGGGAAGATGATGAAATTCAGTCTTGGTGTACTAAACGAAGTAGTTTGTATAGACGTTGCTGCTAGTATTGCTTTTTTTTTTTTTTTTTTTTTTTTAAAGTTTCCATTTCTTTCTTTTTTGTTTTTTTTTTTTTTTTTTTCAAAGGTTTTCTTATTTTTGATTTTTTCTTGTGTCCTTTTCATTTTTTAGTCTTTTTTTTTTACTTTTTTTTTGGTCTTTTTTTCATCTTTTTTTTTTCTCCTGTTAGTTTCAGAGTGTCCTTTTTCTTCACATTCCCATGTTCTTATGAGTGTTTTTTCCCTTAGTTTATTGTTTTTTAATCAGTAAGTTTCATTGTTAGTGTTAGTTATTTTTTAGAGTTATCCCCTTTTCACTTTTTTTAGTATTTCTTACTTTATTATTTCCAAGTTTTTCTGTGTTCTTTTTTAGTTTGTTGTTTCTTTCTTCATTTAGTTTTTCTTTTGATCTTTTTTTTTTTTTTTTTTTAAAGTCTTCTTTTTTTAAGTTTTGTACTTCTTTGTTAGAAGTTTGTTTTTTGTGTGTTTATTCTTTCATTTTTCTTTTAGGTAGTTTATCCCTTGGTTAAGTAGAGTTGTGTTTTTTTTTTCATTTTTAGTTATTTATCTACTTTTTATTTGTTGGTGTTCTTATATTTTTTTTTTTATCTGTCTGAGTAGTTAGTTCTTTTTCTTTTCTTTTTTTTTTGGTGGCCTGCTTTTTTTTTTTTTTTTTTTTTTGATATTCTTTTTCTCTCTTATTAGATACATTTTTTTTTGAAAGAGTTTGAAGTTGCGACACGCGTGGTTGCTTTTGCGCATGTATTTAACTCTCACAATCACATGAAGAACTTTTGCACACTCAGAAGGGCGACATAACTTGCAACATTTGTCACTGGATATCACGTTGTTACGCAAAGTTTAATATTTTCATCCAAAATAATCTTATGTACCAATACAATTATATCCATTTAAGATGTTTTTATATAATAGTGCGTTCATTAATTTTTATTTTATCTGCTTGCAAAACAAGTTAAAAAATTATATATTCATCACAGACGGCGCAATATGACCTTACCGTGAAGCGCCCTAGTGTCTAACGACTCCGTTAAACTTTTGTGTATAGTTGCTCTGGTGGACCTTATATCGTAAATATTTTTTTGTTTCCGAAACTCTACTGACCTCGTATTTAACACTGGTGAGCCGACATCGATGCAACGTCCACATTGAATGTTGTCCAAATAATATGACAAACGTCGGCCACTAATTTCTATTCCAACGTATATTTGTTTTACCATAAATAATTTATAATATCATGTCTCAGATATTTTCACTTTTTAATGATATTATCAGTACTCATTTCCAACAATCGGTTTGTGTTCAAGTGATTTTGGACTGTCAACGTAATGTTACCGGTCGCCATTGTTATCACACTACCTTGAAGTTCATGTACTGCCTGCGTTGTAGAAAACTGTTACAGGTCTTGTCTTTTGTGATTGTACCGTGCTTGGTTTCTAAATGGGCGGGCGGAAAAGAGATGGTTTCACACGGTTTATTGGGAAGGATATTTCAGAGAAAAAAACACACAGTGGTTTAGGTCATCTTTGTCACCAACTTTGATTAGACAGAACAAATAATGTTTGGTTATGCGGGACCTTTTATCGCGAACCCCCCTTGGAAACTCCCTCACGTACTCCTGGGGGTACGCGCTTTTACCACAGTTTGGGAACCATCCGCTCTAAGGCTAAGAGTGGCGCATTAGGAACTAAACGTTTGACGCGCCCTTCTATCCCAATGAACTAGAACTAACCAGCTGATGTTTACGAGATGGCTCTTATCTCGCCCTTGTATTATAGGGCAGAGGAAGGCACTGCAGGCCAAATTACCCCGGCCAGAGGGATACGGATCGTCTAAATGTCTCGTCTAGCAGTTGTATTGCGTCCTTTCATTATTATTTCCATTTAAATTAAAATAATTTTTCTTCTGCTATACAATAGCAGCATCATCATTTTCTTTTTCTTTTGTATTAACTTAGTAAGTAAGTAAGTAGTAATTTTGTTTATTCATTTTGACTAATACAGAGTAGAAGTTATAAGCACTAATCACATATTCATTATAGATTTGAGATGTAAGATTAGGGGATCGTGAAACTGAATAAGGTTATAATAAAATTAAGGTTTTAACAATGTTTTTGTGAATACATAGTCAAATGTAATGAATACAATATGAAACATTAAAAAAATCAATGACATTTACAATGATTGGCAACAATAATAATTACTACATTGTAAAATTGATATAATGACAATTCAACAAGGTAATTATTTGGGAGAGCCGTCAGATTACAGAAATCATGAAGTGATTAATAACGCTTTAAGCAGAAAGGAACTTAGATTTAGACTTGAAAGAATTGTCAGAATGTGCATAAGCGAATTTTATTCGGGAAGGTTATTATAAATAATGATGCTAAGTAGTATGGACACCTTTAGAGAAAACAGGGAAAGTTATGAGAGGAAATGTGAACTACATTGCTGGAACGTGTAAAGTGATCATAACAGTGTGTTGCTGGAAGATGGGGTATTAAGGCGAACAAAAAGAGATGCTGATGAATCAGGGACTATCATGCTAGTGTTGGGATTTCTAATTGCGAAAGAGTTATCCGACAAGATCGCCTTTTCTAGAAGCTCCCGCTATTATCCTGATTGCTCTTTTCTCGGAGGATGAGACTCTTTCTTGCCTGAGGCGTATGCACCTCCAGAAAAGTGTACATTTTTTACGTGAAAAGGTGGGAGTGGATCAATGCCAAAGTATGAATAATCCAAAATAGAGGTTGGACTATAGTTTTAAGTTTCCTGAGTAATAACACCCACTAAGGAATTTTAGATGAACAATGTTTGTTTGACCGACCAAATCCAAAGTCTCTGTTAGGAATAATCTAAACAAGTTTAAATGAGAAGAGCGAATAATGTGTTACTCCCAATTTGGATTAGAGGGTCTGACAGGGTATATTTTGGGGAGTATGAAAATTCATTATACTGTTTGAAGAGATATGAAAGAATGTTGTGATGGCAGTACTGAGACATCTGCCACATGCCTTTTGATTTAATATTCATTGGAAAGCCAATAGATTATTGTGTTGGGGGCAGTTACAATGATGACTGAAGTCATACTGCATTTACTGTAGAAGAAGTCCACCGAGTTAGGTGTAGCTGCAGGTCATTAACATGAAGGAAGGAAAGCTAAGGGACCTCATTACGAGCCTTGCAGGGATCTTTTAACTAATTTTTGAGGACTCTGAGAGAACTGTTTTTGTTATATTATTGTCAACACAATGTGCGGATAGCGACTTACTTGTGAGCGTCCAGATAGGTTTGATGAAAGCCACTTTGAAGCAATTAACTTCGATTCCCATAGTACTTCCATTTTTGACAGAAAGAAACGTTCCTGTGATCAATTGAATCAAAGGCCTGCTGTACGATCATAAAATATGCTAACTGCCTGGTCTCCTTATCAAGGGCGGAATAAACATGTGAGAGGAAACTGAAAAGAGCGGAAGTGTTTGATCTATGTTTAGGAAGGAAACCATGTTGACTTGGTGAAAGAACGTTGTGATGATTTGAGATGTGCCATAAGGCGGTATGCATGATGTATGCATAAACTTTAGAAAAAGACGATTAAGATTGAGATGGGGCGGTAGTTGTTGTTTTGTCAGTTTTTTTCCCTTTTTTCTTATAGAGTGGTTATTACCTTTGCTATTTTAAGATCAAGGAAAGATACCTGAGATAATAGACTCATTAATAAGTAAGATAGGGGAAGAGATAAAAAGTGGGGAGAATTTTGCCCAGAGTGATCTGGAATTTCATCCAGCCCAAGCTGCGTGTCGGTGCTTAGTTTTTTCAATATAGTTGCCACTCACTGTGAGTGGTTGGCTTTAGAAAAATGGTTTGAAACTGGGTAGGGAACCTTTTGGGTGAATATTGTGAGGAAGGGTTTAAGATTCCCTGTTGCAAAAAAAAATTTTTTTGTGTTGGGGGGGGGCTGGTGGCGCACATTAATGGTGGTTGAAAAGGTATTTTAAAATATTGCCTAATGAAGTTGTGGTTAGGATACTAGTTTTCCTTTATGGCACATTATGGTGATATTTCTATGTGGATATGGGCGAAGAAGTCTGAGATTGATACAGACCAGGCATTTTAGAGTACTGTTAGAGGAGTCGGCTATTTTGCGCTATATAAAATGAAGGGTTGATTGTCTAATGTTTTGGCATGAGACTTTTGGAGGGCAAGTATTGCTCTTTACTAACTGATCTATTTTTGGGAGGTTTCAATGATGATGTGAAGATTTCTTAGTGTTTTTCCTCACAGCGAAGGCCTTTGAGTGTAATCCATGGGTTACCTACTGGTTTCCGAATGTTAAATTGTTTTCATGAGGAAAAGCTTCATGAAGTGAACCAAGAAAAGTGGACACAAAAAATGAGTATAAAACATCAGCATCTGCGTAAATGATAAAGATGACCAGTGTTCACCACATAGCCGTGAGATAAAGTGAAGCAATATTTTCACATTGAAAAACGTTTTTGAGTCAGAATCTTGTGAGTGATTAAGGGAGAGGGAGTAGGTCAAGGAAAAAGTAGCATGATGGTCGGAAAGCCCCTCTAGGTCACTCACTGTGGCAGTGATAAGAGATCGTCGATGGAGGTAAAAATATTAATCAATCAAGGATTTATACTGGAAAGTGTGACTCGTGTAGGAGATGTGATGGATAGCATAACATTTGAAAGGAATTTAGTAAAATCAAGATAGTTCAGCTGCTGGTGGTAGATTCTGTTCAATGTGGTCAATATTGTGGTACTCACAAATTATGTAAGATGGCCTTGGGGAATTTGTTTGTTATAATACACTAGCTGATTCTCTAAGGAGGAGACAAAAAAACTTTAGGTTCACTAAGTGGAGATCGAACAAAGATAGATTATAAAATGAGAATTATAGATGTGCCATGAAAAGCCCCAGAGCATCCAAAAAGACTTTTCAATGTTTAAAGTTTTTAATTTCAGCTATAGGAAGGAAATGACTTAAGATGACGGTTTGCAAATATAGCCACACCCTCCATTGAATAAAATGAGGAGCGGCAAAAGATATCACATTAACATAGTTTGGATACCACAGGAGTCAATTTCAGAAATTGTAAGCAGTGCTCTGCTCTATAAGCGGATATCTGGAGAAGAAGCGCTGAGGAATAGCTCAAGCTCTTCTATTTTATCCTTATTGTTGGATATTTAGAAACACTAAATTTAGAATGTGTTCTGAGAGGACCGGTGACGAGGCTTAGTTTTGTTTTTTCTGGGGGGAGTGCGGTGTGAAAATCCTGAGAAGACGAGGTGATAGCTTTTTTGACTTTAGTTTTGTTTTGTTGCCTAAAATAGGGGCTGCCATGTTTGGCCTTGCTGCATGACCGTGTGAGAATGGGTCACGCTGGAAGACTAATGGCTATAGGCTACCCCTTGGGGTTTAGTAATAGCTTTTGTTTTTTTGCTTTACCATGGATTGTGGTGAAGTGGTTCTGAAGATGAAAGGTTTAGGGCTTTACAGTGTTGAGTCGACTCTTCTATTCGTAAAAACATATAGATGATGAGTGATGTGTGCTAGCAGGGGTCGACGTAGAGTTCACGCCGGGGTCAACAGATGAGGCTATCATGAATGGTAGGTGCTTTGCACAATTCCTCATTAAGTTCTGATTGGAGTCGGAACTCCAAATCACGTGGACAGCTGCGTAAACTGTTTGCATTCTTGGAAACTTGGAGCTTATTTGATGGTGTTTTTTGGAGTTTAACACATTTGTGACTCTGATTTACTGCAGTTTGCCCTGTTTTTGTGGCTGCTTTCTTTTTGGACTGTTATGTAATAAACGTTGATTGTAATATTGGAATTTATGAAAGTTTTGGATAACATATTTTTTATGGTAGGCCAATGAAGACCATCTAGGCCACATCCAATTTTTAGGCATTGCTTAGTTCTGTATATTATAAAATAAACAGATCTTTTTAAGCATATTAGCGAATTTGGCAACATTCTGGTACGTAGGCTTGTGATGCGACTGCTGTTTTTGATCACACAACGTTGCAGATAAAGTTACCCTTGCTGCGGAAGAAAAAAAAACTTGAGTCTTCCACACTCGGGGCTCTCCTGGACCGAAGGGTATCAATGCCGCTAAATGTAGATTCAAATTTAGTTGCAAATTCACACGGTTTAAGCTTCAAGTCTTCCGCCACAACAATGCACAATGAGGTGTGTCGAGCTAGGGGCATGAGAAAATATCACTTTGTGTTCAAATATCATGAAGTTGCAGCTCGGGGTTTGAAGTTTTATAGAGTCTTGTTGAACGTAGACGTTTGCTGCTTATTGGTTTCATGTATTTCATGGTGCAGTGAAGTGATGATGCGCGAATTTCGTTGCATTAATATATCTCTTGCCAGTTGGATGTTAGTTTGGATTTACGCCCACCAGCATTCAGGTGCAAACCCGTGCACAGTAAACTCTGATCGTTCTCATTCCAGAACATGTCCACAAAATAGCCAATTTTTTTGTGCAGGATGAATTTATAAATAGTCTGATGTATGTCTAGGTATTATTTTGTTGAAATTTAACGTGTCATATCTTAGAATGGTATACCAACTATGATCAGAGGACCGGACGTGGGTTTTTAATACGTTTTTCATATCATCCACAATCGCTTCACAGTTCATTTGGCATGTTATTTGTGCCCAGGCAATTATAATAGTCAGTATCGGCAGTTTTAAGGTAGCCATGCGAAGAGGGACAAGAAGGGACGTCTTCAAGTACATTTTCAGCATTTGTATTTAGGTTTGCAAAATGTTATAGATTCATAGTTTCCAGATAGCTGAGATGTGAGTCGTGGCTAGTTCACGTCATGGGGGGGCCCTGCCACTAAACATACGCACTGTATGTTGGCTTTGTGTCTACGTTGACTTCGCGCGGACCAAAGAGGTAGGTCTAAGCTTTGATGTTGCACAGGGATTGATCCACGAGGTCCTACCTTCTACTTGATATTCAAGGGAGATTGGATGACTCTAATAGAGTGTTTTTGCCGACACTGAAACGACGGCAGAAGTTTACTTAGCCATTACATATAGTGGATCTCGATTCAATTGAAAATCTCACTACTACCGGCGCTATTGTGCCGATTTCTGACAGTACAACAAGGCTGTAGTTAGTTTATAACATTAGATTGAGTAGGAAGTTCCAGTTTGTTTTTTCTCGACGATGTTTAGTTTTACTTGTAAAATTTCTAACAGCTCTTTAATAGTTATTGCATCTTGTTTTCAAATTATCTTTAATACTCTCCTTGATTGGCAACAATCGTATTATAATTTTTCTTGGTTATCCATTGAATCTAGTAATTTTCTTCTTAAGTCTAACATTTTTTCTCAATAGGCCTACTGTGGCTGTTGTTCGCCAAATCTTTGTTTGTAGTATAGTTTTGTGAAGATTTTCGGCAAAGTTTTTCAGTCGACTTAGTAGGTCCAATATTATTTTGAATTTAGGCCTAACTAGAAATGCTTCTAGCTTGACCCGTAGCAACATAAGAGTCTGGCAAGTAGCTGAGAGTCGAAAACGTACATATTCTGTGAGCCGCAAAATGTTGGAAAGTATTGGCATCAAAGGAATCGGTTTTTTCCTATCATTAGATCAAGACTTCTTTTAACTACACACGTAAACAAAAACATTCTTACGTTGTGTTTAATATTTAGCGCTAATTAGGTTTTGCACAGTATCGAAATCTCGAAATTGTCCTATGCCAATCGATTTTCTGGAGCTAGTAGTACAGTGAATAATGAACAGATTGTCATCGGGTTTGATTTTTTTACGAGAGGAAGAAATATACTAGACACCAAAACAATCACCTGCCCATATTTCGCGGTCAGTTTTTTTAGTATCTTTAAAGCCAAAGTGCTCCTTGCCAAACCATCAAACAGGACGCAATGATTTATTTAAATAACGCAATAACATGAGACCTGTTCTACATTGAAGTTCATAGATGTATCTATGTACTAAGTCAAAATATTTGTATTTTCTTACCCGCGTACCCTGAAAACCATAGGCTAAATATAGCAAATTTTCACTGAACTGTTGGATGTGTTGTTGCGTAAAGTGGCGCCCTCTACCGAGCTCGGGGTTCCCCCACGCCCGTAGCTCTCATATCAATGCCTAGGTGTTATCTAGGAGGGGCTAGTAATATGATTGGTGGAACTGAATATCCAGGCTTATCTGATGTTTGCTATGCTCTGTCGGTGCGCCATTACAATTTATATGTTGATTAGATCACTTCCTATGGATAGAGATCTTTGTAAATATTGCATGTTTATATACGTGGAGATGTGTTTGCAGCCGTTCATTTTTTAAACCTGACTAAATCCCGTGCTCAAATTAGTACTTGTTGTAATAGTGATTCACACATCTAAATCTCTGAACTACACAATCTTCATGCGTATAGCCTACTTTTTATTATTTTATGTCTGTAAAAACCTCAAATTCCTTTTGAATATAATCGTCCACATATTTCTTCCATTGCTTTCCCTTTGAAAGTTATTTTATGTGAAAATACAGGGTTTAAGATTATTCTAGAAAAGGAGAGAACCACTATATATGACAAAAATTATCAGGGGCCCCCCTGCGATAGCTGGCATAGACAGACGTTAACATATTTTATCGGAAGCCCGTGGAGAACAAATATGCTGGGTAATGTGATAAACTTTATCAGTTTCCTCTGGGGTTTGGGGTATGTTGGCGGGGCAACCGCCAACAGCCCCCTAAATTTTGGGTTTGTAGGGGCCAGGGGGCACAACCGCACAATTGTTTTTCATAATGAGGTATTATTTTATGGAAATCGATCCAGAAATTAAAAAATCCATCAGAGCGGGGTATCGAACCCCGTTCTTCCGACTGCAGGTCGAGTGCTTAACCCCTATAAGCTATTTTATTATCATTATTATTCGAAATTATGTTATTATAATTTAATGATATTATTATTTTATTAATATTTTATAATAATAAATAATATATATACAAATAATAAAACAAAAATTCGGATCATTTGCTAAGGTTCCATCCCCCCAGACCCCCCCCCCCATTCTGCACGATCTTTGTACTTTACACTGGAAAGAGCGTAAACCCTTATAATTTTTTTGGATGAAACCATGACTATATCTACGTACCCCTTTAACTAGTCGTGCTGAATTGATCTTTTGAGTTACAAAATGTTCGTCCCCCGGCTCCCCCCAAAAAAAAGGGGCTGTGTTAAGCCACTTGCTGCAAGATAGTTTGCTCTCTAGTAGACAATTGTCTACTCCGACTGTTGATAGGCCTACTAATCATGGACATTTCTAAACGTAGATCTTCCATTTGTTTAGTGCTTATGAAAAAGGGTCTCTTACGCACATTACGGGGCCCTAGCTCAGTATCGCCCAAACTCGGCAAAAATTACAAGTGCCCCGAACTAGGAGGTTTAAAATGATTTCACTTTTCAGTTACTGTGAGAGATCAAATTATATTTAGTAAATTGTTACATGAGCTAGAGCTAGTGATCTTATGTTGCATTACTAGGCATCTAAAAATATTATAATATTCAATCGAGATCAGATCCTAGCCAATCAAACTAAATCGAAAAAATAGTAACAAACTTTGTAATCTATTTTGATCGATAAAAGTAAGTTTATTTTAACGGCCCTAGGAGGGTAGTTCGACAAGTGTATTGTTGTTGACATATGCTACTACGAGCGTAATGGTTAATGGGTTTTGATCTTGCCATTATGAAAGAAAACCCGGGAAAAAAAAATTGTAATTAACTTTTCTCGACTCGATTCCCGAAACATATACTGAATTTAAAAATGATTATGGACATTGTTGGCTCTCTTTCTTGTCCTTCTGAATTATTCAAAATTAATTATTATTGTTTATGATCATCATCATTATCCTCGCCGCTTCCTACTTCTGGCAGAAAAAAAGCAAGTTTAATGCTATTGTAAAAGCGTGCAAGTTGAAGTCATAGGTATACGTATTATGAATTTTAGTTTCTTTAGGATGCACTCAGGTAAAATTTACGAGTATTTGCGAGGGAATCTCTGAGGGCCATGTATCCATTTCGTATTGTTGTCTGAAGAACATTTCTAGTCAGGATTGCCCGTGGTGGGTATCGAACCAGAGACCTTTTGAATCAGACCTTTCGAATCATTACCATGAGGTACCTCTGTTGGCAGTCGGAGAACATACCTTTGCCATAAAACGGTAGTTTTAACAGACGTGAAATAACACGTCTATATTGGTGAATCATAAACGATATCTATACTATTAGTTTATATTTTTTAATAAAGTATCAAATCATCTTTCAATGTATCTACAAAATAATGTTAAACGACTGAAATTAATATATTATTCTGTTCCCAATTCAAAGACTAAATTTTATGTTGGGTCTAAGTAAACTACAGCTGGGTTGCCAGTGTCTCTATGCTGCAGTGTTAACGATATGTTTTTATCACTTTTTTAAACCGTTTCTTAAAGACAACAATATGATGAAAAAAATATATTATTATTTGCCTACCGAAATTTTTGTTTAAATTGATTTTCTTGAAAGAAAAGAAAATACAGGTTTTGGGTTTTTTATTATGTCCCAAAACGCACATATTTTCACTAAAATTATAGGCAAGTTGCACATTTCTCCAAAAGGCAAGTCCCTTAAAACGCCTTTCAAGTTTTTACATCGAACATTTAGTTGTGAATAATGGCAAAACTAATCCATTGCTTTTAGGTTGCTGAGAGGCCAAAATGTGAAGAGATTTTTATTTTTTTTTACAGAGGTTAACTCATTTATAAACAATGTAGGTTTCCGAGAATATTGATTTCACGAATAATTTTCTCCATAAAACGCTGCAAATCAAACTAAAATATGTGTACTTCAAAAGAAGTGGCACAATTTCATTTGATGAATAAAAATTACGGAAGTATGATTTAAAATTTAAATCGTCTGATAACTAAAGAGAGCAGATAGCTTTTATCCTTTACAGCTCGGAGAGGTAACCAGCTGTAAATTTCAGAACATGATCCAGACAGTCCCAGGATAAATTCCCATAGATATGGATTTCAAAAAACTTGTCGGAACACCCTTAAAAAATTTTCAAACTCAAAATTTGTATTTTTGTATTTTTTTCTTGTTTTCTTTAATACATCTAAAGTTACAAACGTATAGACCTAATTTTTTTTAGAATGTTTTAATTCTATTGTATCTACCCCATATTTTATATGGTATTTGGTATTTTCGTAAAATTTAATATGCAAAACATTAAAAATTGGTCGAAGAAAATCGCAAAAATCGTAAACTCGCATTTTAAACTCGATCACAAGCCACAAAAAAATCAAAAAAATTACGAGTGGCAGCAATCGATGGGGACAAGCTTTCTCTACAAAAATATGTCTTACAAATTTTCCGTTACGTAAACTTCGTCGCATTGATTGTTGCATTGTTTGTGAGACAGTATTTACAGGGCCCACGCCTCTGCAGGCTGTGCGCTTACGGCGCAGAACGGCTCTTATCCAGCGATAACCAAGCGAATCTCGACCGCTTTGACCTCACCGAGCTTAGACAATCGCGGCCAACACAAGTCATGGGAATCGTACTCAATGCGTGTTTAGAGGGTGGTAGCTACGAAAATATTTCAATATATTTTTTATGAAAAGCTACAGGGATTATTTAATGTTCACAAATAAATGAGAACTCTTCTAAAATCTAAAATCTACAATCAAGGCGAAGACGAATAAAACGAAGTCATCCACGGGATAGAAAACACATTATTAGGAGGATTCACTTAGGATAGTGTACTACTTTTAAAGAAAAATTCTATGTTCTAATGCCCAATCCCAAAAATTTGAATCAAAATCGTATGGGAAAAGGCATAATTAACTACGCGGCAAATTTAAAAACTGTTTACAAAAAACCCGGGTTTTAATGTCTAATGGGTTTGTTTGTTTGTGTTGGCCCTCATGCTTTAGCGACAAAATAAAAATAAAAAGTGCTAATTGAAACAAACGAAGCTAAAGAACATCAATAACAATTACAACAACACTAAAATAGTAAGTATTATAATTTTCACTATAAAAAATAACTTGCAATAAAACTTTGGTAATTTATTGCGAAAAAAAAATTTTCAACATGCGCGGAAACGTCAACCAATAATAAAAAATAGGGAGTCAATTTGTCTTTTGAATTTTTACGTTTAAGCCCCATTTTTTCGTTTCGGTATTTAATTCAATCGAAAAACGAAATCCAGGCAGCAAAAACCGCAACCGACCGAGTGGGAAAATCCTTACCCAGCCGTGGGGGGAGCTAAAACAGTTTTTCCGTTATCTCTGTTTTAAAAAAAGCTCTCTTCGTTTTTTCTAGCCTGCCTCTTTTTACTTCCCGTTTTCCTCAGCCCCCTCGAGATTTTCCCCCACCAAGCTATTGCGCATATAATATCAAGCGCCGATGAACGCAATTTTTAACGTTTTTAATTTAGTGTATGAAATAATTTCTCAAGATTCCTCGGGTTGCTGTATAACCCCTTTTGGGGGGAAATGTCAATTTCTTTAAACTCAAATTCAATGTTCTTTTGACATTTTCTTAAGCAATATTTAAAAAAAATGCCTCGTTTTTTGTAGCTGTATTTTGTTGGTTATAGTAATTGAAAATAAACAATATCATTTTTTTTTCGTAAAACAAAAATGTAAAAAAAATCTCCTGAAAAAATGCAATATTAAAACTTAAAAGGGCTTTAAAAAATACTGGAGTACTCACAAAATAAAGGGTTTACCTATTTTAAATGCTTCAGCTATCTTTTTAACACTAAAATTATGTATAAAAATCAATGAAAAAAAAACAATTCAATCATTTAAATGATATTACCAAAAAAGCCCCATTTAAAACTGAAACTGTAAAAGCCAAAATTATACTCGTAAAAAAAAACCAAAACCATTTCATTAAAATTTTTAATACACGGGGCGGCCCAAATTATGCCCTAACCGTTGAAGGCCCAGGTTCTCACGTTTGTCGTCACAATTTATTTTGGGTTTTTTATTGAGTTGAATAATGTGCCCACGGGCGTACATCCCGGTTACGTAATCTACTGATAAGAACCAGGGGAGGGTAGGAAAAAACCCCGGGCAGTCGTGCAGGTTCACTACGCGGACAGGTCGCTGTGATAGCCGGCGATGCCGAGGGCGGGAAGCGAGGACTCAACAGTGCATGTATAGGAGGAGTAGATTCAAGTATCGTTGAATCATGGGGTGGATGGGGAGGGGGTCTAGCTCAAAAAAAAACAGCACGTCTACGATCGTTTTTACTTTCGGTTTGGCTAGGCGGCCTTTTAATTTTTATGACCAGGGCCTTGACCAAAGACCCCATGAAATGTGGTAGGCCCTAGGTTACCCAGGTTAACCACCGCATTCATTTTTTAAGTGAAAATACACAATCAAAATGGCTGCCGATTTTACTTGTAAAACTGTTTCACAGCCCTAAAAAAAGTGACAAAAGAATACAAATTTTTATCAAAAAACAGGTTACTTTTTATTATTTTAATCATGGTTGGTTATGTTGCGCAAAAAAAGAGGGAACAAATTTTTTTGTTTTCACCCCCGCCCCCCGACATGGGACCAAAAAAAACATCGCAAACTGTCTGATACTCGATTTCGAGGAGCAATACTCGACTCACTCAATGAAAATTTTGCCTACTACCCGTTGGGCCGGGGGTTTTGGGTTAGAGCAAGGCTTTTTCAAATCGTTAAAAAAACGATTCTTGAAAAAAGTCCACCTCCAAACATCAGCTAGAAGTAGGGAAGGTTTTTTAATACCCAAATCGGAGGGAGCTCTGGCAAAGTCGTCAGGCCTGCCCCTTCCCCCTTTACGATCCTCGACGACGATGAAGAAAATGACACCACGAACGATGACGAACCATTGACGACCCCGACGTGATACCTCCCCTTCCCCCTGGCTGGTTCTGAAGCACAAGCCCCTCCCCCCCCCCTATGTTAGAGGGGGCATTAAAACCTAAAACAGTTGACGCCCCCTTAAAAAAAAAAAAATCGTTAAATTTATTTACAAATTATCACATCGGCGAAATATGCCCCACCTGTTGAAGCGCCCTAGTTTCTACGTGGTCGATATATTAGCTACAGTAGACGTCCTGATGCTTTTTGGACACTCAGGAGCGGGTTCGGTCCCGCGTAAGGCCTGGTTTCCTGCCCCCCATCTATCACCCTCATTGCCCAAAATATCAATAATGCAATTTAGAAGTCGTTTGTAAAAAAATCAATCACCCCTTTCTCTGTTGAACCTATACTGAAATTTTCTGACAAGACACGTTCAAAAGTTTCCCTTTTTGTTACAATTTAAGGGAGATGCTTCCAAATAGGCATTGCAATTTTTTTAAAAAACCCGCCTTTTATTTTAATTTTTTCTTATAAATTTGGCATACATGTTAAAAAAGATTTGATTTGTAAAAAAAAAAAAAATTTTTTTTTGGGGTTTCCCTTTTCTAAAATGAGAAAAGCATGACAAATTTTTAAGGACCTATAATTGGGCCGTTTAAAAAAATTTAACGACAAAAATTTGTAGATTTTTTTCCCAATAAATTTAGCAAAGGTATGGAATTAGTTTTTTTTTGGTTTTTTGGTCTTAAAATTTGTTAATATTTTTTTTTGAACAAAGAAATTCCCTTGTGCGAAACAATCCTGACAAAATACAGAAAAAGAACAAAAAAAAAAAAAGTAAATCCCTTTGTTTTTGTAATTTTTTTACTAGATGTGCCAATTTGCAGACTGTATCTTTAAAGATTTTTTAACGTACCTGAAAAAAATATATGTATATATATGAATATTAATAAATATATATTTTTAAATTTTTGTTAAAGTTTAAAATAACAGCTCATAGTCGCCCCATATGAGCCAAGTTTAAACTCATATTTTCCCCAAATTAGGGGTTTCAGGATGGTTTTTATTTTCCAAGTTATTTTCATGTGAAGTCTAAAGGGGAGTGCCAATCTGCTCTACACAAGTTTTTAACAATGTACAAAACAGACCAAAAAAATTTCAGGTTTTTAAATTGGGGGCCCCATAGCCAGTTGGTAAGAGCATGCCCCGGGAAACAAGGTCCCGGGTTTTAACCCCGGTGTAGTCACTTTTTTAATTTGTCTAAAGTATAAAATAACAGCGTCATAGTGCCTCTTAAACCCCAAATTTAAACACATATTTCCCAACTTAGGGGTTTCAAGGGTTTGATTTCTCCAAGTTTTTCATGTGTAGTCAAAAGGCAGTGCAATCGCTTTAAAAAGTTTTTAAAAAATGTACAAAACAAAAAAAAATTAGACAGTTTTAAATTGGTGGCCGCATAGCTCAGTTGGTAAGAGCATAGCCCGGTAAGCTAAGGTCCCGGGTTCAAACCCCGGTGTAGTCACTTTTTTAATTTCTGTCTAAAGTACTTTCATAACAGCGTCATAGTCGCCTACTATAAAGCCAAGTTTAAACATAAATATATATATATATTTTTAACAATAGGGAAAAATTAGATCCTTCACATGTTGTTCATAATTTATCTGATTGCCCGATTGATGAAGTTACCACTGCAGTGTTAGCTAAGGGTTTCAATTTTGCGGTGGCCCCCAGTCATTTGCCGGTGGAAGACATCATATGTGGAGTAGAATCTGCTGTTATGGGTTTTCCAGATGAGGAAGCAGAGCAGGTGCGGCAAGATGTTGCAAAGGTCCTCCGTAAGGCCAAGCCTCCCACTAGGAATATCCCAGCCTCTGAGCTACGTGCCCTTAAGGAGTTGAAGAAAAATACTAGCATCATAGTTCTGCCAGCAGATAAGGGGAATGCCACCGTCATACTCAACAGCTCTGATTTAGGGACAAGATGTTAGCCCTACTTGAAGATAAGGCATATAAGGCTACCCCCAGAGATCCGACTACTTACCTAGAAAAGACAACTAGGAGCCTTATACTTTCCTCTAATATTGACCCTGAAGCACAGAAATTTCTCATTCCTAGGGAGAAGTCCTCTCGTATTCCAAACTGTATGGGTTGCCCAAAATCCACAAACCCGGAGCCCCCTTGCGACCCATAGTGAGCGCAGTAGGTCACCACACAAGCTCTGGCCAGATATGTCGCTAAGAGGTTACAACCTTACTCGAGGATGCTGCGTCCTATGTGAAAAACTCCTCTCACCTGATCCAGCTGATCAAAAATGGAAGGTTCGCCCTGGGACATATTGGTTAGTTTTGATGTGGTTTCCCTATTTACCAACATACCTGTGAAGGAGGCCCTTGTTACTATTGAAGAAAGCTATGGCATACCGAAGGACATCATGAAGTTAGCAAGGCATTGCATGTCTTCTACATTTATGAAAACAAGTTTTATAAGCAAGTGGAGGGAGCTCCAATGGGCTCGCCGCTATCACCAGCTATTGCCAACTTATTCATGATAGATTTTGAGAATAAGGCCCTAGCTGCAGCTCCTAACAAACCATCTTCTTGGATACGATATGTGGACGACGTCTATGCCATTTGACCCCATGGTGTGGACAAGTTGAATGATTTTCTTGACTATCTAAATGGTATCCATTCGAATATTCAGTTCACCATGGAAGTAGAATCCAACGACTCACTTGCTTTTCTCGATGTCTTGATAATAAAGAATGTTGATGGCAGTTTGGGACACACAGTCTATAGAAAACCCACCCACACCAATCGGTATCTGAATGCTGCTTCTCACCACCGTCCTTCACAGTTATTTTCAGTCAGTGGTTAACACTCTGGTCACCCGGTCCAGGAACCTTACTTACAAATCTCACTCAAGAGAGGAATTTGACAAGCTCCGTGAAGCTCTATCACTCAATGGTTACTTGGACCGAGACATAACCAGAGCGTTTAAACGTGAACTGAAGACAATCTGAGGATGATACTGAGGACAAGGAGAAACCACGGTCAAAAGCTTTTCTTCCGTGTGTCAAGGGTACCACAGACGTCATAGGTAGAATCCTCAATCGTAAAACATCGAAACCATTTTCTCCACTGACAGAAAAATCAGCTCCTTTTTGAGAAGTGCAAAGAAATCTGTTCATCTGGAAGAAAGAGGGGTTTATGAGGTTCCCTGTGGTGACTGCGATCAAACGTACATAGGCCAAACAGGCAGACGCATAGCAGTGAGGTTAAATGAACACTCTTATGCTGTGAAAACATGTGAAAAGAAACCAGCCCTGGCTCAACATGCGAAAGCTTACGCGCATGTGATAGATTTTGACAAAACAAAAACTATTTGTCCTGTACAACAGCTCAAGCCACGTATTATCCGTGAATCTGTGGAAATTGAGAAACGGACGAATAACATGAACAAAAGAGATGATAGCAAGAGCCTCCCTCTTGCTTGGAAACCTGCACTCATGCCTCGAAATGTAGTCCGTAGACCTATTCAGCCAAATCCCTCAGAGGCGGTGCAAATTTCAGATTCCATAATTAAAAGCACGAATAACTTTTCAAAAGACAACCAATCAGGCCCTATGACAAGAAGCCGGACTAAAAAGGTTTTACTACAGTAAGCTGTGCTATTTTGTTTCTCAATTGCCACCATCCGGATATATTTTATCGATATCACATCGCCGCCCCGCACCTTTTCACGATATGACCTCGCCGCCCCGCACCTTCAGCCGAGGCTATATAAGGCGGGCGCTGCGTGCTTGCCAACCACTGTGACTCCAACCTCCGTAGAGTCACAGTCAACCTTGAAAATGTCTGACCAAGATCCTTGTTTTTATCTTATGACGGGCCGCGAAAACCTACAACAATTCATATATATATATATATATGGGAAGGGAAAAAACGACCTTGTCGATTTCCTAGTTACAAATTATTAAATAAACGAAGCAAAGACTTCAATTTCACTGACCCCGAGAAAAATAGCTCAGGTGTTTATTGTCTGTTTGTTTGCTCTTTACTGGGCAAACGACATCCGATCTTGATGAATATTGGAGAGTACCTTTGAAATCTCTTCACTTTGATTTTGCCACGTTATTGGGTACACTTACAGAAATATTCCGTGAATATCGTACTTTTATATTTTGTTTCGATTTTAATTTCAATATTTTCGTGATACTTGGCCCGCGACTGGACAAACGGCTACTCTGCTTTAGATTTAACTTTATGGGTACGTTTGAAATCACTGAAGTTGGATGTGTTATGATCTAAGGGACAATCTTATAAATATTTCTTTTAGAAATCGTACTTTTAGGGCAACGTCAATCAACCATAAAAGCTCATCCATCAGCGCGACTGGAAAAAGCGTTAGCGAAGCGACCTAGTCATACATATTTTATGCCGATTGGTTTGTTACCTATAATGCTTGCGTCTTCCACTGGCCATTTGAGTTTATTAACAGCGCTGAATACAATACAATGCACTGAATGTGGTCATGCCAGGATATAATGAATGTCGAAGAAAAAGGCAAAAAAGTATTTACTTTATTTTTGTACAGAGATGCGATTTGTTGCTTATAGTACACAAACCTACATATTTGAAACACAATTAAGTCACGTTTACTACACTTACAAATATTATCACAACAATATTCCACCCTCTGTAATATTAACTCGATGTATAGCGAAGAAATAATAAAATCAAGAAGTGAGGACCCGGCGCCTCCACCAACAATGCTATTCTTATGGGGTTAAAACTTTTCTTACTCTACCCGGCGCCTCCACCAACAATGCTATTCTTATGGAGTTTAAACTTTGCTTACTCAAACCGGCGCCTCAACCAACCCTCCTCCCCATATCCCCTAGGCTAGAGAGATGCATTATTACCTAACGGATGACGCGTCCTTATTCCAAATAAACCATTTTTTTTAAATCTTTCAAAACAATTGAACACAAGAACGGACTCTATGTATTGACTTACACTAGCAAATATGATGCAATATGACCTAACCGGTTGACGCGCCCTAGATCCTGATCATGTCGTGATTTTATACGCTGATACTTAGATAGCAACATATACCACATGTTTAAACTAAGCTATTATGTTGATTATTCTAAAAGTCTTTTCTCAGAACTAAGCAGTTTTTTTAAATGCATCTTGATTTTTTATGGAAAAGCTTTATTTTGTACGAAATAATTGTTTTAATCCAGAAGGTACAGTTTCCATGGTTGCTCTTGAACTTCCTCGATATAAATTATTATTTAAATTGTGTAGTGTTTCTAATGGCTAGCGCCTTAAAACTAGAGGTGAGCTCTGGTGGTCGTCGTCAGGGATTCTTCCCTATTCCTTTGACGACCTCCCTGACGACGAAGACCATGACAACACAAACAATGACTAAGATGATGACGACCGTGACGTGAGAACTCCCCCTCCCCTAGGCTGGTTCTGACCAGCACGGGACTCTCCTCCTCACACCCCCTAGGCTGGTTCTGACCAGCACGGGACTCTCCTCCTCACACC
Source organism: Sweltsa coloradensis (assembly GCA_024449915.1). NCBI lineage: Eukaryota > Metazoa > Arthropoda > Insecta > Plecoptera > Chloroperlidae > Sweltsa > Sweltsa coloradensis. Next base: position 38,449 of record JAMZAV010004975.1, read on the forward strand.
CCCTAGGTTGGTTCTGACCAGCACGGGACTCTCCTCCTCACACCCCCTAGGTTGGTTCTGACCAGCACGGGACTCTCCTCCTCACACCCCCTAGGTTGGGGCTGACCAGCACGGAACTCTCCTCCTCACACCCCCTAGGCTAGAGTGGCGCATTATGACCAAACTGTTGAGGCACCGTCTTTGAAAATAATCCCACAATCCAATAATTTTCTGATTATCTTAGAAAACAATTTTATCTTACATCAACAAACAACAAACTCGATCAATTTATTCACTAACAATATCTCAGGCGCAATATGACTCACTCTGTTGAAGCGCCCTAGTTTCTCCCGGGGTTCTACATTAACTCCGTTTGTTTGGTTTCTCCTTGTCCTCAGTATCATCCTCAGATTTCTTCAGTTCACGTTTAAACGCTCTGGTTATGTCTCGGTCCAAGTAACCATTGATTGATAGAGCTTCACGGGACATGTCAAATTCCTCTCTTGAGTGAGATTTGTTAGTAAGGTTCCTGGACCGGGTGACTAGAGTGTTAACCACTGAAAATAGCTGTGAAGGACGGTGGTGGGAAGTAGCATCCAGATACCGGTTGGTTTGAGGAGATACCTTCAGCCGAGGCTATATAAGGCGGGCGCTGCGTGCTTGCCAACCACTGTGACTCCAACCTCCGTAGAGTCACAGTCAACCTTGAAAATGTCTGACGTAGTACAGATGAATCGTCGGTGGACGCCCAGGTTCTGCCCTGGTTCATCTTATTTTCGACGCGGTTTTACCCAAGATCCTTGATTTTATCTTATGACGGGCCGCGAAAACCTACAACAATCCATATATATATATATATATATAATATATATATATATATATATATATATATATATATGGGAAGGGAAAAAACGACCTTGTCGATTTCCTAGTTACAAATTATTAAATAAACGAAGCAAAGACTTCAATTTCACTGACCCCGAGAAAAATAGCTCAGGTGTTTATTGTCTGTTTGTTTGCTCTTTACTGGGCAAACGACATCCGATCTTGATGAATATTGGAGAGTACCTTTGAAATCTCTTCACTTTGATTTTGCCACGTTATTGGGTACACTTACAGAAATATTCCATGTATATCATACTTTTATATTTTGTTTCGATTTTAATTTCAATATTTTCGTGATACTTGGCCCGCGACCGGACAAACGGCTACTCTGCTTTAGATTTAACTTTATGGGTACGTTTGAAATCACTGAAGTTGGATGTGTTATGATCTAAGAGACATTCTTATAAATATTTCTTTTAGAAATCGGACTTTTAGGGCAACGTCAATCATTCATAAAAGCTCATCCGTCAGCGCGACTGGAAAAAGCGTTAGCGAAGCGACCTAGTCATACCTATTTTATGCCGATTGGTTTGTTACCTATAATGCATGCGTCTTCCACTTGCCCCTTGAGTTTATTAACAGCGTTGAATACAAACCAATTCACTTAATGTGGTCATGCCAGGATATTATAATGAGTGTCGAAGAAAAGGCAAAAAAAGTATTTACTTTATTTTTGTACAGAGATCCATTTTTGCTTATAGAACACAAACCTACATATTTGAAAACACAATTAATAAATGCACAGTCACGTTTACTACACTTAAAAATATTTTCACAACAATATTCCACCCTCTGTAATATTAACTCGATGTATAGCGAAGAAATAATAAAATCAAGAAGTGAGGACCCGGCGCCTCCACCAACAATGCTATTCTTATGGGGTTAAAACTTTTCTTACTCTACCCGGCGCCTCCACCAACAATGCTATTCTTATGGAGTTAAAACTTTGCTTACTCAAACCGTCGCCTCAACCATCTCCGTCTGGGCCCGGGGTAGAATTGGCCCAGAGCATGGCTCTGCTAATCGTAAAAGGCGATTCAAGAGAAAAAGTCCACCTCGCAAACATCAGCTAGTAAGAGCGGGGTATTTTACTCCCCGAAACTAGAGGCGAGTTCTGGCAATCGTCGCCGGGGACCTTGCCCCCTTCCCTTAACGACCCCCCGGCGACGATGACAATGACACAACGAACGATGACAAAGACGATGACGACCGCGACGTCTGAAACCCCCCTTCCTCCCCTTACCCGTGGCTGGTTCTGACCAGCGTGGGCCCCTCCTCCCCACCCCCCTTAGGCTAGAGTGGTGCATTAGGACCTAACGGTTGACGCGTCCTTAATCCAAATAAACCAAAAAAGTAATACTGTCCGAAACTAGAGGCGAGCTCTGGCAATCGTCGCCGGGGACCTTGCCCCCTTCCTTTAACGACCCCCCGGCGACGATGACAATGACACAACGAACGATGACAAAGACGATGACGACCGCGACGAGAGAACCCTCCCTATCGTCCCCCTACCCGTGGCTGGTTCTGAAGAGCATAAGACTTTCCTCAACACACCACCTAGGCTAGAGTGGCGTATTATTACCTAACTATTGACGCGCCCTTAATACACATAAACTTAACTATAAAATAAAACAACATATTATTACAATTTAGCGCTACTTTTATTATTTATTACGTATTTATAGGCTACAAATCAAAATAGTTTTCACAATGGAGTTCTGTTTTGACCGTGGCAACAATTAACCAATGTGTTTTGGAGGCTAGATGATCGCCCAAGACGTGCTTTACACTACCGTATCTTTAATAAAGTTAGAAAGCAATATAATCATCAAACACAACATAAACTCATCTCAATATCTTACAATTTTACAGGCGGCGTAATATGACCTAACCGGTTGAAGCGCCCTCGTTTCTCACGCGTGGTACAGTATCTATCCCTTGGAGCTCTGGCGTCTTTCGAGAAACGAGGCTCATAAAACATTCAAAGGGTCTTCCGTATCAGCCTGTTGATTCTGGTGCTGTCCGTGGCTGGAATCGTGTCCATGCAGCTTGGTTGATCGGTGTTTCCATCTTTAATATGCCGGTGTCTAGTTGGTCATTGTTTGTTATCGATGGTGTCGGCGCCTACACGGTTGGCTTGGTCGGCTTTAAATTTAATCACCCTCACTGAAAATTAGTTCTGTTACTGAGAGAATAGAATTTATTTATTTATTTTATTTAGCAGCGTTGAATTCATTGAACTCGATGCGCAGAGCAACGTTGAACCTTGTTCACTATAGAAGTCACAATATGAATTAAATTTCCTTAACTTTTTGTGGTGACGATTTTAAATGTATTTCTGTTCAATATACCAGATTGTCAATATAGTATAGTAAGAAGCAGGTATCTTTGCGCTTTTCGTAACAGAGTATTGCGGAATGTTGTATTCTTTTTGGACCCCGTCTGGGCCCGGGGTAGAATTGGCCCAGAGCATGACCCTTCTAATCGTAAAAGGCGATTCAAGAGAAAAAGTCCACCTCGCAAACATCAGCTAGTAAGAGCGGTGTATCTTACTCCCCAAACTAGAGGCGAGCTCTGGCAATCGTCGTCGGGGACCTTGCCCCCTTCCCTTGACGACCCCCCGGCGACGATGACAATGACACAACTAACGATGACAAAGACGATGACGACCGCGACGTGAGAAACCCCCCTTCCTACCCTTACCCGTGGCTGGTTCTGACCAGCATGGGCTCCTCCTCCCCACCCCCCTTAGGCTGGAGTGATGCATTATGACCTAACGGTTGACGCTTCCTTAATCCAAATAAACAAAAATTAAACCAAATTTAAGTCACATCATACACATTTATTTATTTATTTCCATTAAATAAATAACTATTTTTTGCTATTACTATCATCACCAACATTTCAGATTCTTATACACTTAGACAAGAATATACTCATCAAACACACCCTCAGCTCATCTCATCGAATTTCAATATCACAGGCGGCGCAATATGACCTTCCCGTTTGAAGCGCCCTTATTTCTCACGTCCTCGTCATTAAAATATCTGCTGGTTTTTGTTCGCTTTAGAAGGCGACGGGAGCGACGTGACGAAATAACACGTTCAACAAGTTATTTTTTATCTTTTGCGCCTTTCGTGTAGAGTATTGTGGTATGCTGTACTATATTATGAAGCACGATACGAGTTTTTTTTACTACTTCCTTGCAGGTCCTGGCACATTTTGGAGTGCCTACATACCCCCTTATGCAAAAAGTCAATGTAAAATAAAGTTGCGGACGCAAATATTAGCAAAGATTGCGGTATCTTCTACGGCGAAAATGTTTGGAGATCAATGGAAATGAACTGCAAGCAATAACCAGTCCCAAATGCCACGAATAAATTATTCTTATACTGGGAGAGCATTTGTAGATAGATAACAGTAAACGTTTTGTTTATTTTTGTGTTTTGGTCAACCTGAAACGTTTGTAGTGGCCAAAATTCACAATATTATCTGTCCACTTTAAATAGCGGTTGAAGCGGTGGTCGCGGGTTGAAATTTCACTCAATTTTTATAATCTTTTTTGCAACATTTTACTCAATAATTCATGTATCTTGCCTGCTTTACTGAATCTTGGTACCAAAATTTTATTGTAAATATTTTTTTGATACAAAAAAATCTGCGTTTGACATTTGCTTCACATCCAGAGTAGCCACAACTTTACCGACGCATCTAGCGACTTGCGGCCGCAACTATCTTTGTGCATACGGTTTCTATAGCCCTATGATTAAACATGTGGATTTGCCCAAGTCCGCCATCTTTAACGAGACGCAACTTTGCGCCGGTAAATCTTTGTGCATGAGGGGGCTAGCCTACAACACGTCCCCCCTCACGCCGTCATCTCATCACCTTGGCAGCTAGAACAAAATAAGGGTGGGCAACCGCTTCACTCTCAGTACAACCCTCATCAATACAGTCCACTATTCTTTCCTCTGGCCATACTCGCGGTCACATGATTTGAAGTTATACATAAGATAATGGAACTGGCGTTGTTCCTAGATGCGTCTTATGTGATGTACCTCTAATCATACATCTCATATTAACAGAATGGACGAAATACCTGGCGAATGCAATTTGGCTTCTCCCAAGCTAATGAACGACTTGGATCATATGAGATCCTTAGGCTAAGTGGCGCGTTATGACCTACCGGTTGAAGCGCCCTTCAAAGAGGCACTCTGCATTTTCATATGAGTGGTCACATGAGTGGTTTATCATTGAAAACCATTGCAGAAACATCAGACCATCAAAACATTTATTGAGGCTTGAATAAAGGAAATTATTTTCGTTTTATCATGGGCATTTAATGCATATTCAACAAATACAGCAATCTATGTTAAAAAAAGTATTTTTGACATAATTCGGTTCTGTTCTTTAATTTACAATGATATTTCGACTTTTGTTCAATAGTCTTTTTTAGGAAAATTTTCATCAATTGAAAAGAAATTGAATGTAAACCTAATAACAGCGTACCACAACTGCCCAAGAAATATGATGAAAATTACTATGTATGAAAAAATAAAAAATAAAAATACAATTGTCACCTTTCTCTTCATAACATTCCGATGCTCCTATAACCCGCGTCTGGGCCCGGGATAGAGTGTGGCCCAGAGCATGGCTCTGCTAGTCGTAAGAGGCGAGGAGAGAGACTAAGACCATCTCGCAAACATCAGCTGATATGTAGGGGGGGCGACGTGGGGAACTCCCCCCCCCCGTTTACCCGCGTGGGCTGGTTCTGACCAGCATGGGATTCTCCTTCGATGGTCATGTTCGTTATTTTAGGTTTTGCACACGCACAGACGGACGGACAGAGAAAACAAACTAACAACAAATTACATTTATAAACTCAAAATGTTATCACAGGCGGTGCATTATAACCTACCCGGTTAAAGCGCCCTAGTTTCTCACGTCGTCATGTCTTTGTCATTTATTGTCGTTTGTAAACTGACAGCAACACACTTTCTATTTTAAAGACACGTTTAGTGAATGTAGCTACACAATAAAAACAAGTTGAAATAATAATAACACCCTTTTCTCCCCCTACCCCTGGTTGGTTCTGATCAGCATGGGCTCTCCTCCCCACATCCCCTAGGTTAGAGTGGCGCATTTTAACCTTGCGGTTGACGCGCCCTTAATCTTAATTAAACAAAATTCTTATATCGCTTACACAGGTTGAATTGATTGACTAATTAATGGCTAATGATTTACCAGAGCTTATATTGTTTAGATCTTACCGGTTAAATGACTCCGTTAGTCCATTTTGAACATCAATGACCTATCCCCCGGCCCTTGACGACTACCCCGACGACGACGACGACTACAATGACACCACGAACTATGACAAATACGATGACGACTACAGAGTGAGAACATCCCGTTCCTCCCCCTTACCGTGGCTGGTTCTGACGACGGTTGACGCGCCCCTAATTCAAACCACAAATAAGGTCCATCGTCGATGGTGTCGGCGCAGACAGAGTTGGCTTAATCTGCTTTAAATTGAATCACCCCCACCTAAAATCAGTTACGTGACTGAGTGGGTAGATCTGATAAATCTCGTCGAGACCTGCAATCCTGACTGAAGAATGATGCCACGATCTTCCTCGGTCTATAATGCGAATGCAAGGACAACAACCCTCGAAAACCACTTCACAAATATCCCAACTCCAATATACCTAGTTTGAGACCTGAGGGGAGCATGCTTTGCACCCTGGGCAGGTTTACCATGAGAAAAGAAAATAAGGCGATTTAATAAATAATAATAAAGTCTATACACACGATTTCAAGCAAACAGAGGCCAATAATTGTGTTAATATATTAACATTTAGTATTGAAATATAATTGACATTCAAATTTATTAAATATCAAGAGAAAAAAATACAATAAATACGTACAGTATTAAGAATCGAAATAGTACGCTTAATACAACCGCCTGCCAAATTTGTTTCTACAGAAATAAAGAAATTAACGACAATATTGAAGCTGTAAAATGGTTTGGTTTTCTTCTTATGCATGTACATAACCTTACTGAAAGGTATTATGGGAACCGAAACCAAAGATGGAAATAATCATTTCGTTTTTGATTAAAAAATCAAATTGTTAGGTTAAATATTTGGCGAGTTAACATTCATTGTTCATTGTCTATGATTCTTGCCTGACGATGTGTTTGGTAATCATTCCGCCTTCATCACGACGATCATCTGTTACAATACAACATTGACAACTACACAGATCCAGGGCGTGAAACATACTGAAGAACAAGACAATCCTAGCGACCATGTCTGTGTCCCGTGGCTGGTTCTGACGTAGATCCAAATAAAATAAAGAAGACGACGACCATAACAATACTAACGATAACAAAGACTCTGACAACCACGGCGAGAGAACCCCCCCTTTCCTTTCACCACCTTTCTGACCAGCAATGACTCTTTGTGCCCTAAATCCAAAAACCTTTAAAAAAATACCCATGTCCGTTAGGATAAAGTGGAATACCAACTGTTTAGGTGTCAATGAAAAGTTACATAAAACATTTGCGCAATATTTTCTTGTTCGGCGAACCACAAACGCGTTATTCAGCGCAGCCGCGTAGGAAAATAATGTTCAGTATTTAACAGGCGGTGGATAATGCATTGTTGATGAAACAACATCCAACGCAAGCTCTGTCTGTCTTGGTCGCATTTTGCACGTTACAAGTCGTGTGTTATTTCTCTGGACTAAATTAAATTTCATTCTGTAATTCGGGAAGTAGATTTAATCAATATTAGTATTGGTTACAAACGAAGAAGTTCTGTCTGTTGGGCATGATTTCTAAGAGATTAGTTAACACCATTGATTTGGTCATCGGTGTAGTCGTCTAGTCATAGGGCCTTCGCTGGTTGGTTTTATCATCTGCCGACAATAGGCCCATTCAGCAAACCATACTTGGGTTTAACAGTGTTGTACCTTTGAACACGGGCCAGATGACTCATTTCACGTCACATTCTGGCACTTTTTCAGCCATAGATTTAGTCATGTGTACACCATTGCTATCGCTTGATCTCGAGCTAAATGTGCTTGATGATTTACATGGAAGTGATCATTTTCCAATTCAGGTGAATGTATTAAACTACAATAGGCCACACAATCCAGGTCAGGGATGGAGACTTGCGCAAGCTGATTGGGGAAAATTCCAAGAACTTAGTGAAGTCTCTTTGCTCAAGGTGGACTTTACTAGTTCTCGTGACCCCAACGTGCTTGTCAATAATGTGAGTAAATGCTTGCTTGATGCAGCATATGCCAGTATACCACTGACTAGTGGTGAACAACGTCGTCGTGTCGTCCCCTGGTGGAACAAAGATTGTGCATTGGCCATCAAGGCAAAGAAAGCAGCTTTTAAAAAATTAAATACATTTCCTACATTTGAAAATTTAATCAATTTCAAGCACAAGAGAGCGAAAACGAGACGAATTATCAAACATAGTAAGAGGCAGTCATGGCAAGAGTATGTATCTTCTATAAATTACAGCACCTCTTCCACGATGGTGTGGAAAAGGATTAAATCAATTAGTGGACGTCAGGTAAACACCATACCCGCTATCAAGGATGGCGGGCAATTAGTTACTACTCCAGCAGATGTGGCTTCAGTACTGGGTACACATTTTGCATCGGTAAGCAGTAATGCACGATATGATGCAGAATTTCTAGCACACAAGCAGTTTACAGAAGCTCGAAAACTTAATTTCTCATCTGAAAACGATGAGCCATACAACAGAGCGTTCTCTTTATGGGAACTCCGTATGGCGTTAAGCTCATTACGTCGCACATCTGTGGGAGAAGACAAAATGCACAACGACATGTTTGTGCACCTGACTGATCCCTCATTGGAAGTTATTATTTTATTTTTTAATATTTTGTGGTTGTCTGACATATTTCCCGATAGTTGGCGTAGTGCCATCTTAATTCCACTTCTCAAACCCACAAAAGATAAGTTGATGCCGACTTCATATCGCCCTATTTCTCTGACAAGTTGCTTTTGCAAATTGTTCGAAAAGATGATCAACAAACGACTAATGTGGATGCTGGAGACACGCAGTTTATTGGCGAACGTCCAATGTGGATTTCGTCAACGTCGTTGCACCATCGACCACTTGGTTTGATTAGAGATGTTTATTCAAGAAGGGTTTGTTGCAAAACAAAATGTGTTGGTGTGCTTTTGACATTGAAAAAGCATACGATACAACATGGATATATTTCAAGATTCACTTTTTGAGGGCACAT